>JAODUG010004208.1:0-10733 GCA_027564795.1 Aphredoderus sayanus
CACCACTTGCGTGAAAATGTAAATGTTTGTGACACAGTGTAACCTCTTGGTTTCTGTCACGCTCCTCCCTGCCTCATCAGCTAAATCACTTTCTCACTCTGCCTCTCTTGAATTTTGAATTCCTTGTTATCTTGTCACTCCAGACAAGACATTGTCTAACAACCCAGCTCTCCTGCTATATTGTAGTATGCCATTCCATTCTACTTTGTGAAGTACCTGTTTCGAGCTCTTAGTCTTCACCTTCATTGATTATTGATTATTATTATTATTGATTGATGAGTGATTGGCTCTATTTATCCTGTCTTGCCGTCTGTGTGTAACAATTCCAACAGATAGAAGCAAAGCAAAGCCCTTCACATGTGCTTACGATTCTAAACAAACAGAATAGGTTCCTATTCCTGTCTCCTCATCAAGCCAGATGGTCACTACTCTTCCTCCTTGTGTAGCAGGCCATCAATGGACACAAGCAGCATGCTGATCGTCATGGCCACAAGGCACAGACATACCAGCCTGGGGAGAGGGCTTGTTAATCTACAGAGCACATCCTGCTTTGACATGATGATTAACAATCATGTGCTGTGTCTACCATGCAGCTTGTGTGGTTTTGTATCTCATGTATGTAGCCAGTAAACGCTTTGTGCACTTGTACCCATATTATTGTGTCTCTATAGTCGTATTTATATAATTTTCCATTCTGAAGAATTGCCATTTGCTCTGTACACTGGTATAATTTGGGAAATGGCACAGCACACAAATGCACACATGAACTAGTTACATATCTTCATGTGACGGTTGTAGAAACGTCACTGATATAACGTTTAAAATAGAACCAATAGTTTAAAAGAGAATAATAACAATACTTCACCTGCAGTGTTAGTTTGGAACCTTGTTTTCATATGAAGATGTTTTATAGTGAGCCACAGAGCCAGAAGTAGAAGTGTGATGATGATAACAACTGTGATCAGCCCTAACATGAACTGCACAGTGTTCTGTGGATCTGCTGTAATAGAGACTTACACGTTACTTATTGGCTTTGGAGTGACCTCTAAAGACAGCAATGTCCCACTTCTGATCTCCTACTCACCTTCACAGTTTGTCAGCTGGATAGTTGTCTGACTGCTGCTAACATTGTTCTGAACTCTACAGGTCAGGTTTCCTGTCTGCTGGCCAGATAAGGTGATGTTAAGGGCCAATGAGTGGTGGCCTTGGCTGAGGATTGTAAATGTCTTCAATGTTTTGTTGTCCAAACTCAACTTCAACTCCAGTCCTCCTTTTGAGTAGCATCCAAGATTCACCTCCTCTGGTGACACATACACCTGAGACACCACTGGCTTAGATACTGGAGCTGAGATTCACAAACACACACGCGCACGCACACAAGCACACACACACACACGCAAACACACACCCGCACGCACACACACACACAGATACATACACTGTATGCTTTGGAGCGTTAATTTATATACACATTTTTACAGTTACGGGCTTAATAATATAAAATTATATTTATGTTAACTTATTATTAAAACATTTAATCAGAGGGGCTAAGCAAACCTTTTATATAAACTCAAGCTGAGACTGTTGGTTGTCTACTTTTAAGTAAGGTTTGAAACGTGAGGTCTATAAATGCAATAAAAGTTATTTTACACTTGCGTGTTCCATTGAAAGTCAGAGGCTTTCTCTATTTGGGTTTGGTTTGGTTTATGAATCGATTAGATTAAAGTTACACTCCTCAATTTCATTCTAGTAGCTCCTAAACCCAGCTCACAGATTACAGTATGTTTTGAAACATAACTGTGTAATACAGTGAAAATAGCTGTAATGTGTCAGGGGAAGAGAACAGTGTGAGGAGTAGAGGGAAGACGTACAATAGATGCCAGTTTAGGCAGCAGGGAAACTGCTATATGTGTGTTTGTGTGCTTTTGTTCCCTGTTTTGGTACCAGGAAGATGAAGAATAATATGTACAGAAATAGTAGATGGTAAACAGTATGGCCACATCAAGTGGACAACATACATCTGCATTTCTAAGTCAATTGTAGACCAAGAGCAAATCATACAGTAAAAACAACAGTTTCTAAAGCATTTTGAATATTAAAATAAATAGTTAGCCATACAGCACGCCATATTTTCGTCAACAAGATCATTCATATGTTTTATTCAATGAAAAAGTGAATCTAACACCTACCTTGTATTTACAGTTGCACATTGACCTTCAAGACAAAACCATTTGCATCATATATGTCTAACAGGTCATTTCCAGAATCATTTTCCATTTTCCATTGCACTGTTCAGCTTGAATGTTCCATTAGGAAAAAATATGAAACGATTTATGTATTCTTCGTTAATGTATTTTTGTCCTTTAGTGAAATAATACACTTGGTATTTTTTACACCTGCATGTAATGAAACTTTAAAACATTTTGTTTGTGATATTTTCTCTTTGGGGGTCAGTTGTAGAAACAAAAATTCCCCTAATTTTCCATAACAGCGCCTTCTATTAACTTCAGTTAACCTACAATCAATAGACCCTGCAAGAAGAAAAAAATAAAACAAACAGTTGTTCAATAAAATGCAATAGGCGATACAATACAATAGGTTTGATATTTTAAACATTGTAAATTGTGGAATGTATGGCTAAATGTTAAACTTAAATGTATGATCAATTATAAAACAGACCTTATGCAAGAGTTGTGGGCTTTAGAGCAACAACCATGTAGACAGATAACGTTTTTCTATTCAAACACAAATTACAACATCATTTAAGTGTAACAAGTCAATAGATAATCAATAGATAAACAATCTAAACATTACAATGAAATAAAGAATACAAATAGATGGTTACAAGAAACTGTAAAAGAATGACGTCTGGTTTTAAGTAAGAAAAAACTTCCTGAATCTGTCTATATTAAAAACAACATTGTAAATAAGAAAATTAATCTTATCTTCTTTGTATTAACTTAAAAAAGAATAGCAACACATACTGTAGTCTGATCACGGAGTGAAGAATGAGTTATGATTCCTAAATGTTGAACAGTACTGTACAGTATGTATACACAGTATGTGTGAGTGACATACTGTATACAGTATATAATACCTTTATATTTGCTCAAGTCAGACAGAAATGCAGAGAAAGGACCATGACAAATATCAAAGATAGTTCATGGATACTTGTGGTGTATACAATTCAGTAAAAGCTGAAATTGCTCAGCATCGCCCATCCCTCACAGACCCAGTTGCAGAGACCCTCATACATGCTTTTGCAACGTCACATCTAGACAACTTAAATGGAGTCCTGATGGAGGTGTCAACATTTGAGAAAGTCTGTGGTAGCACTTATTTAGCATTGGTTCACATGCATACATTTGTACATCATAATCATACATTTCATGCAAAGTGTTTTTAATCAGTATAAACCATAATAATGAGCATGAGTTTTGAGGATGGACTTCACAGCTGCGGTTTTGCTTGGCTGTCTTTCTTATTATTACCACCACCTCTCTTTTTTTTACCACCACCACGTCTTTCTACACATGGGTTACCTTGAAGAGAAAAACTGAATATAGGAAAATATACGAGCGTTCTTATCTCATCATCCCTGAATGCTTCAAAGTGATATAATCACCCCATGTAATGCAAACCAAACTATTACGTTAAAAATAGAACAGATGTTCAAAACAAGACTAACAATAATACGTCACCTGCATTGCTAGTCCGTAAACAGGATGTTTTACATACTGTAGATATTTGATGGTAAGCCACACAGCCAGAAGAAGTTGAAGTGTGATGATGCTAACAGCTGTGATCAGCCATAACATGAACTGCAGTGTTCTGTGGATCTGCTGTAATAGAGACTTACAAGTTACTTATTCAATGTGGACACTGTGTGTCTGTGTGCGTGTGCGATTGCGTGTGTGTGTGTGTGTGTGTCCGCGCGTGTGTGTGTGTGCGCGTGTGTGTTCCAAGTAATGTGAAATCAACCATTAAACATGTTTTCCCATAATCCACTGTGTTTCACTACATTCACTTAAAGTGAAGTGAGTTTACCCTGGTGGAAAATAAAAAGTAAATAAAAAATATTTCTTATGTCTGGAGACACTCCCCCCACTCATTCTATCTCTTCAGTCTACTGTAGGCCTATAGCAACAGGTCTGCATCAATGCACCCTAGCTACACTAATTATTGACTGTTTCACTAATCATTGTGCACCTGTGTGTGACTTTGGAAGGTGTATGTTATTACAACAAACATATTACTGTATGTTTGTTGTTGATTGTGTTCGGTTTACCTGTTGTCTGTTGATAGCCTGTTGGCTATTATAACCCTGGTGATGTCCTTCGGGTCCAAATGACCCAAATCACTAGCTCTTTGTGGCAGATAGAAGGTGCTAAACCTAATTCTACAGCTTACACACACATATGATGTTCATGAGGGATAGCCAAAGTGCATTTAAAACACACTACAGTAAGATGCTCAGTGGACAAAGTTGCTCTCTTCCTGTTATTGAGGTGTTTTTTACACATTTCAACCTCTCTAAAATTAGAAATTACATTTTGATCAGCTACACATCTGATTACTTAAATAGTATGTAATTGATAGTTACCATTTAAAAACAAAACAGATGGTCTATGTCTGTTTCTTAGACATTCAGGTTTGTAATTGTATTTGCTAGCTAAATAACACTAATCTGACGATCTAGATCAACCATTCTAAAAGTTATTGTAATAAGTATTATACTATTATTTTTCTATTTGTAATATTAATTATTTTACTGTACAAAAAGGTAGATCAGGGGGCATTTCTTCAAAAACCATGCCTTAAAATAACAATGTATTTAACTACTTTATATTTTTACATGCACTTCAGATCATGTGAGTAGATGTTAATTTTGAGGGCTACACTAGAAATTAGATAATGCTATTACTGTTTAATGTTTATATCCTGATTATTGAGGCCTGCACACATCAAAGCATTTTATTGGTTCTCTGTAATGACATTCATATCATATATAAATATGTCCATAGCAGTGTGACTGGTTGTAACTTTCTTTTTGATACATCATCTACATTTTTTCTTTTTTGCTTTGTAATATCAAGTAATCTCATTTACTGGATATATTCAGCAATTTATTATAGCAATGAAATTTGAAAATTGTACCATATAATGTTATCCTATGCAGCACCATTAGGTTTCAGCAATAGCTGGCAGCAGTGGCACTTTAAATAGTCTAGACCGTCTACACCTGCTGCGACAGCCAGGCCTCCAAACAGATACAAAAACTGTCTGCCTGCCAATGTCTGCCTGTTCTGTCTGATTGACACGATCTATCTGTCTTTCATTTATGGGCTTGCTTTGTGTCTGTCTAGCATTCCGCCTCTCCTCATTGGCTGCTGTATGTTTCTCACCATCTAAACCTGCTAATCCACCTGTCTCTTTACTAAATAAATGCTTGCAGTCTACCCTCTCACCAGCAGGTGTGCTGTTTCCATCTCTAAGCAGCATTATCACCCTGTTTGAAAGGGAGGGTGGGGAGGAGGTGAAGAGGTGTGGGCAGGTGACAACACCACCGGGATCCTTCAGGCTTCTCTCATGGTGACTAAGACCCGAACACACCTCCTTTTTGATGGCAGAGGGTGGAAGGGATAACTGCCATCCTCTCACCACCCCTTCTTCTTCCCTCCATCCCCCACGAGCGAGCCTAGCTGCAGTTAATAGAACATCCTGTTCTCTATACAGGTTCTCCTGGAGGTCTGAGGCAGCACAGCCTGGCATGGCCCGGGACCTACTGAGACCAGAGGCTGGAAGTCAAAACATCCCAAGACTTTATATTAATATATATATTATTAAGAAAGACCAAAGCCATGCAAATAGATTCAACGAATCAATTCAATACCTCAACTGAAGGGTGAACACATGTATTGCCTTAGTGACAGAGATGGGCCAGGCTGTTTGACAGATTACCTTCCATTCAGTACAGTCTTCTCTACCCTGCCACTGTCTATGCACAGACACCTTCTGAATCCTGGTGTAAAAGACAATAATCAAATATATACATTTAAGCTTGTTAATCAGATCAAACGGTGTACAAACCACTTGTCATGTCTTTTTAAGATATAGATATATCGAAAATATTGGTAGTATAAAGTCAGATAAATACATTATAATACATTATGAAGATATGGTTAATACCTCAGCTTTCTGCAAAATATAGTGGATTCCGTTTCCCTTTTGTTACTTTTCTCCTCTTTTGCTCCTCTGAAGAACTGTCTCTCCCCCTCTCTTTATCTCTCTCCCTTACACAATGGCATGATCACTCCACCTTGACTTTTACACCCCGTTCATTTTCTCTCCCCCTGTACTTCTGCCCCCTTATCGCACTTGATACTATTTTCTGTCCAACATTGTGGCTACAGTATGTGCTTGGCTGTTTGAAATAAAATAATGATTCAGGCTAGTTTACATTCATGAAAAGTCAAGTCAAGTCAAGTTTATTTATATATCCCTAGTAATGTACTCAGAAATCTCATGTTTGGCCACCTGGTGGCGCCATCTGATTGTGTATGATTTGTGTGTTTTTCAATTGACATTGCTGAGCGTATTTATTTATTTATTAATTATTTCTTTATGTATTTATGTTGTTTTATTGTGCCTTTTAACCCTGTTGTTGTTCTCGGGTTTCAAACACACACCTTGTTGTGTCAGCAGTGCACATCATATGTCTGTGAAAGCTGTAGAATTAGGTTTAGCGCCTTCTATCTGCCACAAAGAGCTAGTGATTTGGGTCATTCTGACCCGGAGTACATTACGAGGGTTAATGACGTTACAGTCTCAAAAAGCCTTTCCATTTGCCAAATAAAGAAGGAAAAATAGGTTTACGAAGTAGTTTTGTGCCTTCGTCATGGAGTTAAGGGTATCGTCACTTTCCAATGTTGCAAGTTTCTTGTTAAGCCTGACCACACTAGGTGTGGTACACATGTAATGAAATATCAAAGAATGACAACACAAGAAGAGAAAGAGATCATGCTGTGTGTGTGGGATGTTGGAATAATGTCCCACAGGCAGTAAGGAGTTTCACTTCAAACCTGAATGGTTGGTCTTGCATACTGTATTGGCCCATGTTGTCTGTATGCTGACATACCATATGAGACAGTTTGGCTTGGAGGTTAAGTATACACAATATAAAAACATCTATTTTCTATGCATTTCATTTGAACCTCAAAAATACTGGACAGCAGAATTTGTCCTCATAAATGATTGATTCCACTCTAGGAGTTGAACAGGTTTAAACTGCTGTGTGTGTGTGTGTGGGGGGGGGGTTATGTGTCATCTATGCTGTGTACTAGGACCTAGGACAAATCCTTGCGAAACAGACCGCCTGTCTGTCTGTCTGTCTCTCTGATGTTCAGCTCTATGTTTCTTTTCTCATTATTTGCTGTTGCATATCATTGTTCATATTTTAATTGCATTGTTCATGTATATGATGACAATAATCATAACAATATGGATACATTTACATCAAGTTTACTGTTTGACATTTACTATACTTTATTGTTTGGCAGCCATCAGCTTTCCCATGCTCCATGTCCCATACACTGTGTAGTGAAGGATTGCGTGAACTTTGTCCCAGAAACACAAGGATGCTGTGCTCACACACACATGCACATAATTACCACGCATGTGTATGTGTGTGTCAGTGAGTGCACATCTGGGCACAAATAGACTACACAGCACAGTGTGTACACACTGAACAGCTAGACTATGGAATGGATGTAACCGATGTCTATAGGGGTGACAAGCACACATAAAGTTACTTTCAGCACCTCTAATATAAAATTATTGTTTCTTAAATTATGACAATTAAATATATATAAATATAGTAATAATTATTTAGCCAAAGTTTTAGCCCTCTAATGTTAGATTTGGTCTTGCCTGTTAGAAGGAACAAGTAAATACACATAGGTATAGGTTTCAGGGGAACGCTGGGGATGCTTATTGAACATTTCCACCAAAGATTGGTGCAGAAAAGTGTATGAAGCACAAAATGTCCTGAAGCACAAAATGTCTTGTCCCAAATGTTTTAACAAGACCTATGCCAATGCAAATAAAATAATCTAAGCATGCTATAGAAGCATATTAATTGATATAGGTCTACAGTGAATGCTTTGATTATGTCTTTGAATGTAGAATTATGTCACATTCGGGCTAAGCCCCCTAAAGATCTGATCCTAGAATCTCCCCTGGATCTCAAATATACATAATATTTGCTTTCATTACTACTACAGAAATTGAAAGGGTATTTATACTAACTTGCCATGTGTCCTATTACTGGCCTGCCTGTGAACACAGGGCAGGGCCTGTGACAATTACAGTTCTACTTTTGCAAGTAAGTGGGAAAGAAGCCGTGCCTCCAGAACTTCTTTTGCAATTTAACCTCCATGTTTGAGATATGTATATTGATGACATACACTGGAATACGTCATTACAACACAACAAATAGACAGATGAAAAGACAGACAAGACAGTTGAATGAACTTGAACTTTTGATTGACATGGGCACTGGCATCATTGCTGAAAAATATGTAAAAAATAAAAAACAAACCATTGTTACTATGAATAGTATTAACCTCACCCGCAGCCTCACCCAATCTCACAAGCATTTGCCTGACAGGTTGAACTGGTATACCTTTTAAAACTGTTCTGGGTAATAGGTTCTGTCAGATATCTGGCATACACTCACACAGGTAAGACATGTCCATTTACCTCTCAGAACAGATACTTTGTATTATTCATATTTTTATTTTTTATTTTTATTATTATTAGTAGTAGTAATAGTAGTAGTAGTAGTAGTAGTAGTAAATTATTACTGCTACTACCACATAAAACATGAGATATTTGTTAAGATCAAAAGATTTATTAAATGTTTTTACATGTTTTAATTACATTTTGTCTAGTTTATATTTAATTAAAGGGATTTTGTCATTTTTATGTATTGTTTGTGGTTATACTTTATAATTGTATGCTGTTGAAAGGTGTGAATCATATCAACCATTGATAAATCTTATTGATGGGGATTAAGGAAATGAGCTACCATAAATGTGTACTCACAATATGTATGTATTTATGTATGTATATATATGACTGTAAGGAACCCCTCTCTTTCACACACTTGGCTAGATCAACATGACCTCCAAGATGGTAGTCCAGCAGCCTCGGCCACAACTACACTCCACAGTGTCTGACGAATGGCAATCTGGAATATGTGACTGTTGTGATGACCTTCCTGACTGTAAGTCTGGCCGATGACTGATGAAGGAATATTTTCAGGGGTATTAATTTTATATATCGACCTACTGCCTTGCTCAAAGCAATAAGTTAAAATCACTATAGAATTACGTATCACTATAATACTGTACCATAGTTCTGTAGGACAGGGAAGCCTGTAGTAAGTGTTATCAACTCTCAGCTGAAAGAGGTGTGTGTGTTTGTGCGTCTTCAGGCTGTTTAGGATTCTGGTGCTGCCCCTGCCATGCCTGTATAACAAGCAAAGCGTATGGCCAGCCTCTCTGTCTCCCCCTACTGGAAATATTTGGCGGTTGCATCCCACCTATTACAATGACAATGAGAGTTTCCATGCGCCAACGCTACGGTATCAGGGTAAGCGTTTGTCTGTATTTTTCTGTCTATAATACCGCATATATGGCATAGAATGTTCTCAAGTTCTCACGCAGATGTAATTTGTCATTTGTGTTGGTGTGTGTGTGTGTGTGTGCGTGTGTGTGCGTGTGTGTGTGCAGGGCACCATGTGCAAGGACTGTTGCCTTGCGAGCTTCTGTACTGCTTGTTCTTGGTGCCAAATGGCCCGCGAGATAAAAACTAGAACTGTGCCAATTGTGCTGGTCGGCGCAAAGAACTCCTGAACACCAAATCACGCCATCAACACCCAACAAAACGCTATCGTAAATATGTATTTGGAATGATAACATATGACGCTGATAAAGTGGTGACTTTTTATAAATAATATAATAATGATAGCTAAGTTATTTGTTTCCGCAGTCTGGATGGAAATGCTTCTCATGTTTTTCATTGCTGACAAAACTTTTTTTTTCTATGAATCATAAATTGTTTCGAGTTTGTTTCAAATATTTCTGTAATTATCTCTTGCCCATGACTGTGAAACGATTATAGAAATAAAATTGTACAGGTTACCCAAAACAGACATGAATTTGTGTGTTAGTGCCATAGAACTCTATATATTAGTGCTGAAACAATGACCACACGATGGCGCCATTGCCTGCAGAATGTAGTTTTGTTGCGAACTCATTACATTTCAAAGTCTACTATGTCTGTATTTTAATTAAAAATATAACTGATAATTGTACTATTTATTATTATTAATAAAACTAATAACTGAAACATTCACATATTTTGAGTCGCCAGGCATGTGGCCTTGATATTCAGCACGAATGACAGATCTATCTGTTTCCCTGCTGACTACAGGCGTAGCTGACATATACCTGACGTATCTGTAGGCCAGGTGTCTGCAACCTTTACTATCAAACTAGCCATTTGTGCCGAAATGAGAAATAATGTTTTACCCAGGGGCATAGGAGTGATTTTGAATCTGGATGACAGTGAAATCCTTTTGAAAACAGAATCACTTAACCCTCGTGATGTCCTCTGGGTCCAAATGACCCAAATCACTAGCTCTTTGTGGCAGATAGAAGGCGCTAAAC
>JAODUG010004209.1:0-10733 GCA_027564795.1 Aphredoderus sayanus
CACACAAATCATACACAATCAGATGGCGCCGCCGTGTGGCCAAGTACTATATTTCTGAGTACATTATGAGGGTTAAAGGGGTCATTCCATAAAAAACAAATATTTCTAGTTGTTTTCGATAATACTTATGTTGATGTTACCTTCCTGGTCTGTAATGGTCATAGAAGAAAAAGAGGCAAATAAACAGGCAAATCAGAAAAATCCTTAATTGCTACATAGATTAATCCTCACAGTTTATGTAACGCCCCTATGAGGATATGCCTGTCCATAGCATTCAGCAAAATAGGCTATAGGCTAGAAGCTACAAGTAAATTAAGTATATTGCTAGTACGCAAACTGTAAGTAAAATCTTAATTTTCAACAGATTACTTACAGATTGCCAAATCTGTGAATAACTGTTAACTGCATAAACTCAACTGGAGTCATCTAGGTTGGCCGCAAAACAGTCAGCAATAGCCTATTGTACCGTATCAAGAGCGTGACGTGCACACATACAACTTAACTAAGACTGTTGATGCGTTGATTTACATAACCTCAGCATCGCTCGTTGAAGAATGACACAGTGTAATACCAAAAACTGAAAGCCATTCTTGTGAGAGTTACAGCTGATTTCATGTGTATCAACGATCGGTTATATCGTGCAAAAACACGACTTTATCCATTCATCCATCGTCGTAACATCTCATCAATTTAGGTCATGGCTGCATTAGAGCAGCCCAGGTATCCCTGTCTGCAGCAGCACCCACCAGTCCTTCTGGGAGATCTGCAGCCAGTCAATTCCAGGCCAGCGGGGAGATATCTGTTAGCATGTCCTGGGTCTGCCGCGCCATGCCACTGGGTCTTTATGTCTGTGATAACAATTTATCTGTGATAAGTGACAAATATGCCTATGTCTTTGTTTAACTTTTTAAAAAATGGTTTAACCGAATAATCATGTGCTAGCAGTAGCCTAGCCTAGGGTAATCTTCCTCATAGTCATCCTGCATAGTACTGCAAGGACGTCTGTGATTTCATGCTATAGTAAAACTGAATTAATTAAATAGGCTATGTGCATTTGGATACATGGCTGGTAAACCATGTAAATCTATAATAGGCTATAACATAATTAAATAATAGGCTACGTGCTTGTGGATACTGTGGAGATTCTCATATTTCTCTAATGTAATAATGCTATATAGGCCTACTTTAGGAAATTCCTGTATTGTGAATTTATGCTCTTTTAATTTCTTTCCCATGTAGCTACAAAGATGAGCTCAACCAAAACACAATTAGTTAGAATTGCAAAGTCGAGAGATTAACATGTTGTTACGAGTACATCTTTATTCAGGACCGGTCTGTCTGAACAACCAGAAGATTGTAGCTATGAGCCAAGGGGCGTGGACACACCTGAGCTCCAACCAAAATATTGCATATTACTCTCGCAGCCAATGGGAGAAGTCACCACCCAACTTGCACAAATAAGGTAAATCAAAATCAGAATCAGAAGTTTTATTGAAATGTATTACCTTTTGACTTGAAGGATCCCAGACTGATACTACCGGCAATAAACTGGAGGTCACGAGTTCAGGATGGTATCACCAGGCTAGATGCCACTTGATTTCTAGAAAATGTATTGATTTCAGATGTGTTGTTTCTAATCTTAAAAGTGTCATTTCTGAATGTCAAATGTTTCCAAAAGCTGAGATAATGCACATATTGTATTGTGTTATGTGATGGAGGAATGTCCCTGGCTCGAAGTATCACATTGTCTCTGTGTGTGATACGGCTAATGACAGCATAGATGGAGCACAGCACCACCATTTATAGGAGCATGGCCGAATGCTTATATAACTATAAGGTCGTCATGACAACTAAGCTCAAAAAAAGTCTCGCATTGTTTCAGCGGCCTTTGCAGGTGTTCAAAAAGCAGTGCAAGATGACTCATAATGACCAGGGGCCTTATTTGAAGAGGTTGCTATGCACAAATAACCTTTCACCGCAAATGTATGGATGTATAGAAAAATTCTATGTGGGGGAAAAAAGGTGCACAATTGTACGGATCCTTGCATCAAGTTTTTCAGAAACACAGCGTCTGGTGTGGGTGCAGATGGAGAACAAAAGCGAGAAAGGAAAAAGGACCATTGGTTCTACAAGTTTAATAAATAATCCAAACAAAATGTAACAAAAGGAGACTGACGTGTCAGGTTTGCAACAAATACACAAAGGCAAGAGAAGAGTTGTGTACAGCGACGCCTTAGCCGTAAAAGCACTCACCTTCACACGATCCTCTTCCCTTGAAACCGCCGGCACGTCCCACCGCACCAAGTCCGCCTCCAGCCGAGCCATGTTCGCCGCTAGCCGGTCCATCGTCTCATCCATAGCGTCAAACTGCGCCGCTCTGTCCATGTCCGTAGAATCTGCAGTCGTCTTAAAACAAAATGTAAGGTTTGGGTGGGTTTTTGTGTCAGCGTCTAGCGCGAGTGAAGACGAAGAACAAAAGCGAGAAACAAAAAGAAGCGTAATCCAAACAAAACGTAACAAAAGGAGACGTGTCAGGTTTGCAACAAATACACGAAGGCAACCACTATGAACAAAAGCCCACAACTAAACACACTATATACCCCTGCTACATCCCAGGTGAAGCCAATTAATCCTCCACCCCAGGTGCAAACAATGTCCAGTGAGTAATTCCCCAGTCTCAACGGCAAGACCAGGGCACAAAATGTGACACACATATCCAGGCCCGCCATGTATTTTGCTTGTGCTGGGGACAAGAGATGATCTTCAAGCTGAAAATGTAGAACTATAAAATAAACGTCACAGTCAAAAAGTTTTGTAATGGAGTTAATGGATTTAAAAAAAAAGCAATGAATCATTGTTTCTAATTGTTTTCCAGTAAAACTGACAGTTCTAATCATTCTATCTAAATATGATTTTTCCTGTTCTTAGAAATTAAGCACCTTATTATTATGCTTTTAGCAATTATCTTTGAACATTGAATGATAGGCTATATTGGTAATGTGTGTTAGCCCTGATAATCATGATGCTGTCATTAACATTAATGAGTGATACTTATGGGACACCATTACAGATCTTACCATATCGAACAACTCATTTTTAAACCTGTTCTTGTTTTTATATGAACAATTTCTTTATAGATCATCTGCTTAAAAAGTTTCTTCATGTAATTTCTTTAGTTTAAAACATTTAAAAATCAACTAAAATTATCAAGAGAATTATTAGAAATATCAGTTTTGATGATATGTCAAATACCTCAATGTTCTGCTTTGTTGCAGTACATTGAGATATTTTCTGAAATGACTGGCTGTATGGGCAGAACAGTCTTGTAATACCACTTCAAGGGGCAAGGCGAATCCGTAGCTTCCAGTATGCCCTCAGTCCAACGTGAGAAGAAGGGATATTTTAACTTTGTGCAAGGGCTATGTACAGCCTATAAATATTGAGCTGTGTATGTCCCCGTTGGCTATATGAAAAATATTTATTTCCAGCAAATCTCTTAATTACATCAATTCAAACAAATTATTAAAAGTATTTTTAAACAATCGCTGATTGCACAAGACAGTAAAGTCTGAGGTGTATGCATTACAATGCACTGTAGAGATGCAATGCATGCTTTCCACTGCTGGAGATGATACAGAAGCAAGTAGTCTAAACCGATTAAATTTGACCTTGCAAAGTTTCTTTTGGACTAGTGAGTAAATAGCTATAGGCTGTATGCAAACAAGGCATAATGACTGGTTGAACAATTAAAAGTGACTAAGGGCACGTTCACACCTTTTGTTTGTTTGTGTTGTTGTGGATCAGGGTCTCAAATGTTGTGCATGTCCTTGGGTTCGTTTAGTGTGAGGGTGGAGGACACCACGATATTATGGTGAAATAATATTGTGACACTTGGAGCATTTAATACACAAAGCACCTTTAATTTTAAACCCAATGGACCCCGTACCGGGTCCGGAAGTGTGTGACTGCCACAACACACAAAATATCTTTCATACAGTGCTGTGATGGTCTTTTGTTTATAATGTTTCTAAACGTAGAGGCTTTAATGCTTCCAAAACAATACTCAATACTCAATACTCAAATACAGGTGTATTTTGTCCAAACAATGTTTATTTAGCAATCATTTCAAATTCGGTGTTAAAAATTAAATGTCCTAAAAATATCAAGGACAAGGGAAATTAATCATAACCATACACGCGATCCGCAAGATCTACTATGTCATGTCGGGTATCATAATAAACTAGACACTCTACTCTTTTCATTGATACCAAACATTTCATACAAGGAGCAAGGCAGCTCACTTCCATCCCCTCGATAAACACGATGAAAAAGTTTGTATATTCCGATCAAGGTGTAAGATTTTGTGTGGTGTGTCTCAATATTCCATGAATCCTAAAGTTATTGTTATTAAAAACAATGAAAATTGTTTCCTTACCTAAGGCCATTTTAAGCGTACGTGACATTGCCCGAGTGATATTCATGCCACTGGAGCTCGATAAACATCATCTCATACAGGGTGGCTTGTCTGCCATATTTCTCACGTTACATTTCATTGTCATAGAACTACACAGTTGTAGTGTATTCTACATATCGCAAGCTTTCCAATGATGTATGACATGTCAACATACACCGCAGCTTTGTGGGTAAAATGGCCGTGCGCAAAACCGAAATGGAGCTAGTCGTTTTTTGCTAACTCTAACCCTATAACGCATGATGGTGTCTAGCTGTATTGTCTAGTATTGTTGTTTATTCTAGGGTCATTTTTGCATATTTTTCTACTCCAAATGGTAAAGTATAGTACTTCGCAGTTCCCTGAAGAGATTTGTTTTTGGAAAACATTGGTCCAGTTTATGGGTAAGTTACTGTGTTTCTCTTATATTGTGAACAACTTTGCAATACATGGTAGTTAGTTATGCTGATAATCTTGGCATAATGTTGGTGTGTAAGCCGACTTTAGGAGCAAGAATCAGTAGTAGCAATTTAAAGGGACAAATTTAAAGGGAAAGCCATACACTGTATGCGATTTGTTTACTGTTGAACTTCTGTTTCTATCTGAATGTTTTTCACCGTATTAGTTTTAAAGCATGTTTTAACTTAAAGTGGGACTTATGATTTTACATTTTATGTTATTTCGCAAAGTGTTTGTTTTTCTTTGTAGCCTACACTGCACCCCCCCCAACCCATGTGGATATATGGCTATTGTTATGTGTGTTTTCATTTTTCTGCTGTGTAATTACATGATGTAAAACGACATGTTTGACATGTATATTTGGATATTTTGGATAGACATGTTATTGTGAATTGGACAGATGTTTATTACAAAATGTTTGATTACAATTTTCATAGCCAAGAAGCAGACCACAGGTACATCTGCACCAGTCCACTCCAGCTGAGTTGTCTTTTCCTTCAAGGTGTGTGTATTGAGATGTCTATTGCCCAATAATTTTTGTTTCAAACTAGGTGTGATATATCCATTGCAGCTATATAATTATGCATATTGCAGAGTTTTAAATGACTTTATTCAGTATGTTATTATACACACTTCTGTTTCCACAGTAATGATGGACAGGACAAGGACTTTGGACCACCTGCACGGAAGAAGTTCTTCTACCTTGAGGCCTGTGACACATAGATCATGGAGAGCATCTAGACCAACACGGAGATAATCCTCTGGTTCAAGGTTCTCCCAGCACTACCATCAACAGTCATTGTGCTAAGATTACATATTTACTTCTTTTTTACATATTGCACATTGCTCTTTTGTTTTCTTATTACTTTATACTATTTTTGACATGTTATATTGAGTGTACATAGTTGACTTTTGATTCTTTTGTAAGTTTTACATTCAATCATATTTTCTTATAATAAAACTACTAATTTTAGACAAAACACTACAATGTACTTGTGTTATTATTGATTATATAGAATATAGAAAATAAAACAGCACTTTATGTAAATGAGGAAGTCAATTTTCACTGGCTGTTAGCATTGTCACTCACAAGTCTGTATCCATAATTCTGATGTGACTCTAGTGCAGTGCTTTATTTACTCATTTCAGTTTTTCCATTTATGTTAAGCAGTAATTGTAGCCTATACTTTATTTCACTTAATTTACAATACCTGCAAACAGCCAGAATCATGTAATTAAGTTTCCCAACAAATATCCCAGTGTAAGTTTAGTGTTCGACTTTAGCGTCCGAGTTATGTAGTTGGTCGTTGTGCATGTCAATCAAAAAACCTCTCACGTCAAGTAGGAGGATCTTGATGCAGCAGTTATTATTAACATACCATCATTTTTAGTCTAGCCATCAGATTCCCTTTCCATGGAAAACATAACAAACATTGCTCAAATATACTGTAGTTTTTATCACATCACAATGATGAAATCCCACATGAATTTTACACACCACATTGGTGCAACTATTGGGCGATTGGTGCTACTACAGATTTAATAGCTTTAATACTTCACACAACAATACACACAATAAACAAAGTTGAAGATGAATTTGACTGCATTATTACTAGTACCGTATTTTATATAGTTATTGTGTAATAATATCGTTATTATATTATTTTGGCCACGATAATTGTGTAGTGAATTTCTGATATTGTGACACCCCTTCGTGGGTACCAGATACGACATTCTTAGAGGGTGTGGAGTTTAGAGAATAGGGGGCAAGCACAGTGTGCATGTCATCAATATATCCTCAAATGGTGTACAGTTTGATAGACTACTTGGATGAGGATTGATAGTGAGTATGTTATGGCAGCAGTAATATTTCTACAGGACCCTATGACCCTCAGCTCCACCGCTGCACTGTCGAGGTTGAAGCAACGTTAGTTGCATGAAGAGGAAGGACCTGGACTGATTGAGAGTTTTCATGGAGAGCCAGAGCCTTATGCCTCGGCTCCAAAAGATATGACTCTGAAATGAGCCACAGAGATAGAGACCAGGGCAGGGTTACAAGAAAACAGGAAGAAAGACAGGATGAACAAGAATAAAGAAAACAGAATTATTTTTTACCTGTGGTCAGTTGGGACACAGCATGGAACTGTCCAGACAGAGATGTTACCATGGCAACTGCTAACTCTTCAAGCCTGTATGTAACTTAATGCTGGGCACATGATGTCATCCATGCCCCACGGTTTCCAGTAAAGGAGGGGGAATTTGACAAAGGCCTTGTCAGATTCAGAAAGTAAAATAACGTGCAGGCTAAATATGGAGTACACCCGACAGAGGACCAGATAGCATTGCATGCAGGATCGGTTTGAGACGTTCCGCCCATTTAGAATGTCAGAAACATTGCTTTGGGAATATCAACTGTGGAAAATCAGCTTTATGTCAATGACCAAGCCAAATTAGTTTTTTCAATTTCAAATGTGATTGTCCAAGAGGAGAACCGTTATATAGTGTTTCATAACGTATTCTGTTTCAGAATGTATTTAGTATCCAGCTGCCTAGACTGGCCTCATTCCTTAGCAACCAGTTGTCAAAATGCCACCTCAAATTCGTGCTTCAACTGCACATTGAAAATCATGTTAAAGAAAACAACTGAGGAAGATGTAAGAGCCTTATGTGAGAATCCAATACATTTGTTGTTAAAATTAAATTCTCTCTCTCTCTGAAATAGTTTCTTGTGGAGGTGAAAGAGTGTTTCTTGTCGGTGCACACACACGCTCTCATGACTTCCTGTTCTATTCTCTCTCAGGAAGTGACATGCAATTAGTAATAAGACTCCCACACATTGCCATGAATTGTGTTCCTTCGCCACCTGCGATGATGACATCACACTTCTGACATTGTCCATCCCAACTGAGAGAAAGAGAGAAGAAATAGAGCTGTAACAAAAAGAACATGAATCTAAGAAATCCAAATATGTTACTGTTTCTAGTTTTTCCAGATAATTATGGTTTTGTGTAAGTCAACAGGTCAAAGACAGGCCTATTTTAACCCTTGTAATGTCCTTAAAAATATTGCATTTGGCTACCCGGCGATACCATCTGATTGTGTATGATTGTGCATTTTTAAATTGGCATTGCTGTGTGTATTTATTTCTTTAGTAATTATTACTTTATGTAGTCGTGTTGTTTTTTTCGTACCTTTTAACCCTCATGTTGTGCAGTGCACATCGAGTCCCATTCCTGCCATCCCCAAAACACTAAAATTCTTGGACCCCAGACCACTTCACTCTTAGTCAGAGAATGGCAAACCAAATAAACTGAAGGAATGAGCCCACACACCAACATACCCCAACGATGTGGCACCAGGTGCGCACCAACACACAAACACGATGTAGGTGACTAAATGGACCAGCTCCCCCCAGCTAAACCCCCAGACACAGCAGGCCAGGGCACACACTCACCCACAATCCAGCCCACCAACCAGGCACCACCATGCCACCACCATAAGCGGAACCTCTGAGACGATCCCATAGAAGATGTAAATAACCCAATCCACAACACATCTCCCAGAACCTCCAATCCTCTATTCCGACCAGTAAACAGAAAGACTGGATAAATGGTTAAAATGTTTTAAGTTTCAGTCCCTCAAAGCCAGCAAAAATGAAACGTTAAGCGCTTTCTATCTGCCACAAAGAGCAAGTGATTTGGGTCACTTTGACCCAGAGGACTTCATGATGGTTAAGAACTAAGAGAGCCTGATTATAAAGTGCATGTGTTTTTCCAAATGAGACCCACCAACTGATAACCCTATAATTTGTGTCATTTTAAGAGTGAAAAGCCAATGTAGTGATTCTTGGTCACACGCAAGTTAAGGATAAGGAATTAATCTATTTTCCTTATTGCTACATTCCTGAGAACAATGTACCTCTCCCTTTTGTACTTTCACATACTGAGACGCATACAAGCGGCCCTACAGAGATGCTGGTCAGTCTCACATTGACAAAGGAATGTGTCAGCACTAACCCCCACCGTTGTTTACACTGACATGTGCCGTGTCAATTTGATGCATTTTTTCTTGTGGTTATTTGGTTTATTATTGTGAAGTTGGTTTAATAAAAAAAATTAGCCAGGTCTAAATTAGTAGTAAAGATGTAGTTAAGATATGCTATGCCCGTAGGACCTCTGTAATTCTGCTTGAGGCTTGAATCACAAAAGATTAAAAGCCAGGGAGACCCCACTTCCTCCCTCTCTTGTTTTCTGGACCTTTCTTGTTGCAATCTCTCTCCCTGAAACCCATTCGCTGAAGTTCTACAATGTAGCTAACTCGTTAGTTGCGCCAAGTAGAAGCCTCGTGGCCAGGAAACCAAGGCCACAATGATTTAAGAGGAATATCCATCTTCCACATCACCAACAGGCGTGGGAGGCCCCACTCTGCCTCGCTCTACAAAACCAAGAGATGACCACGTCATTGCCATGGAGCCTCGGGATGAACCGCTCATCACGTCACCTCCCGGACATCCACCCAGTGACAGCAGACCGACTTACCCATCCCCTCGGCACCACGTCAGAAAGGGAGGTGTGTCTTGTCTTATGCAAAGCCGGTGTCCGATTTATCCTTCCCCTTCCAACTCTCTGTCCTGCCATGTTAGGAAAATAACCAAGCGGCTAAAGCTAACATAGGCTAGAAGAATTAAGCATAGACTAGTTTAGAAGGCTAGGCTAGAAAGAAGCTAACTAAGCTAAGCTAAGGCTAGTTGTTTAGCAAACGTCAGAACAGCTGGATGCAACATTGTGCTTTATTTATAAAGGTTGATAAGGTTGAATTTCTTATCATGCATTTTGATGTTTTGTGAGGAAATTTTACGTGATGTTATACAGTTTTTTATTTCTTTAGCTATAGGGTATAATCATTATTATGCAACATTTACGCACCGTATAACCATTATGCATGCCATGTTTAAATCTCTTTTGAGAGTTTTAATAAATCTATGGTTTTATAACAAGCAGTGGTTGTTATTGTTTATGTGTATCAGAAACTTGGATCCCTATCATCGTAAAGAATTCATAAATTCAGATTAATCATTGACTGTGATAATGAGCATAATTTTTTAATATTATTAATTAATAATCATAAAGGTAACTAAATCACCGTGTGTCTAAGGATACTAAACCGTTAGTGGTGCCCCAGTTATTCATTATAAATTATTTCATTTTCATAATTTTTCCAAATTTAATTAAAACCCAAAATTAAATGTAGATTCCTCTACAGCAATGCTCATTCACTTAAAACACTATCATAAAATGAAAGTCCCCAGAATGCAATTTAAACAGACTTAAACAGTGTTTGGTGTCATACCAAGAGTTTCATATCCTCTGTCCTATAATTCAGTACACTGCACGATATGACAGTTAAGCTGTTGGATAAACAGCGCAGGTTAAAGATGGTACCAACGAGTCACTTATGCCGCATTAAACCCGTGTATCGTTCTCTGCTACATGGTGCTTATGTCCCCTCCAACTAGTGATCTAAGTTCCCCCGGGCTAGTGACCTGAGCTTCCTGTCAAGAGATGAGCTGTCCCATTATTCATACATTCAGTACAGTATGTGTTCCAGGCATGGCATGCAATATTCACCCGACAATTTTCTTTCATGCTTAAACCTCGTAATGTACTGTAATGTATTGTATTTAGCCACATGGCGGCACCATCTGATTGTGTATGATTTGTGTGTTTTTCAATTGGCTTTGCTGTGTGTTTTTTTGTTCCTTTTACCCTTCCTGTTGTCCTCAGGTTTCAAACACACACCTTGTTGTGTCAGCAGTGCACATCAT
>JAODUG010004210.1:0-10733 GCA_027564795.1 Aphredoderus sayanus
AGCAACTCCAGGGCTTGAACCCACAACCTTCCGGCTGGGAGTCAAACACCCAGACCAGTAGACCATCCTACACCCTTTCTTGTTAACTTTCTTGTTGTCCTTGGGTTACAAAGTCACATCTTGTTGTGTCAGCAGTGCACATCATATGTCTGTCTGAGGACATTACGAGGGTTAAACACTGTCCCTTTAAATGACAAGAAGCAAGTAGTGGTATTTGAACTGCATTATAAGTGGTGTTCATGCTAAATCAATCGTTGAGGTTGTTCTACCATCATTATATGGCCGACATTTTATTACGGTTTGAATTGAAAAAAGGTGAAGCTTTTATGAAGTGAGTATAGTAGGACAGTTGGGAAGGATGACATGATTTGCAATATTACTTCTAGTATTATTAATACTTTTTATCCACTCTGAAATGTTTAACGCTCTGCTGTTGCTTACCCTTTAAATATTTCTATTGACTGGGACATTGAGGTATTTTTATATAAAAATAATTGTCTGTTTTTACTGAGGTATCTAGTTCCTGATCTTTTGAACTGCATCATCAAAGGGGAAAGGAGTAAAACTTCTGACATCTGGAGCTGTTTATAGGATGTATAGACCCTGTATCAGAAATATATTTATATATTTCCATTTCACCTGATAACCAAAGGCCTTTCACAATCCAATTGTGGAGTTACTGAGCCAGCTGGATATGACAAATTCAGTGTGTTCATTCAGTTGGCCTATTCTGTGTGGTAATGATCAACCCCAGAATGTTTAGACAACTACAATGAGTGAGTGAGTTCAGTGGGAACATTTGGAAGATGGAGAACATTGCTCAAGTTCATCGAAACCATAAATAATACCCTGCCGAGAGTATGGTGATTTACCCTTTAATGAAGTGGTGCACTAGTATAAGAGCTGTGGTGCCTTCAGAACCACTCATCTGTGGCTGCTGGCAAGGCTCAAGTGTTGATGTTGGCAGTCTCTGTTATTAAGTTCGTGTATATTGGAGCTTGCGATGGCAGATTTCTAAAACTAAAAGAATGGTTTATTGATCTGCTTTTAACTGTGAGCTTGGAACAGCATTACTGGCCAAGAAATGCAAGTCCTAGATTGAGAGTAATACTTAAATTATTTTTTGAATTGACAGAAACTAATTGAAAGAAGTATTTTTTAAGTCTTGTATGAATAGTGATCAACCTATTCCACAAAAGCTTTAAAATGGTATATTATTCACACATGTTTGTGTGTTTAACATGTTAGGGGTAGATAGGAGAAACATCTAGAATGCAGGTATGAATGAATAAAGAAAAAATAAGATTGCTGTTCAATAGTGAAGGGAAGGGCGTAACCCTTATGAAAGAGCAGCTCTGATTGGTCCTTTCACCTCTGTCAATCGTTTTACGCAATTTCTTCCACAACCTAAAGCATTTACCCTAGTAGTTTCTGAAACCGTGTTGCCAGCTCCACACTTCTCTCCCGCGCGCTACCAACTTGTACGGACTTCATTCCACCGATACCTTGTATTCAACGAGCAGGCGAGCAGCTTGTGTTCTGATACGTTTAAAACAGTCGTTTGTGCTACATCGTAGCAAAGGACATATATTGCGGCTGTTTGAACGCACAAACCAAGATGACTCAGTTCAATAAGGGACCAGCCTACGGACTATCAGCAGAAGTGAAAAGCAAAGTAAGAAACTGCGTTGATTTTGTGGTTTACAACCTACTTTTGGTGTTAAGTTATTTGGTGGTGTTAATAGCCTACTGCAGAAATACGAGGCACGTTTAAAACTAAGACATACAACTATTGTCTGGTGTTCATGTGTAGTTCAACTAGAAGTCCTTCCATTCCTTGTTCCACTACAAGGAGCTTACCATGTTAGTCTCCTGGAGTCTCCACTACAAGGAGCTTGCTATGTTAGTCTCCTGCTCCAACCTTTTTATACATTAACTATAATATAACCTATAGTTTAACGATTGAAACAGATTTATCACTTCAAAATGACTAAATAACTGTACATGGATTGGATCTGTAAAACGTTTTGTACTAGTAACCTTTATTGATGATATATTTTAGTCTAAATATTTTGTAAAATGGTGAAACATGTTGAAAACGTCCCTCATTGTTCGTGAAGGGAGGAGTTCCGCGCCAGCTCCATAAGGGTTTCTTCACGCAGCTCACTATGAACATGAATGCTGGATTTACACACTGTCATGGCACTGTTAAAAGCGCAACAAAAAGATGCGTGTACACCAGTTGGCTTTTGTCCTTTTTTTTTTTTTAGACCTTTCAAACACTGATCGTAAACTCAGTTCTCAGAATATTATCTGATAGCAGCGCCAGTTTGTTTCATTGTTCCTGGTATGATCATTTCACCTGGCATGTCAGGAATTCCTAGCAGAATCACTCAATGAAGAGTCCATCCACGACACTCGTGTGGCCCACACCTGAGTGGCTGGCACACATCTCTACTTCTCCTCTTGCAGAGCAAGGCGGTCCTCTGCCCCTCCCCCTACATCTGCATGCACTTCCATGCGCAGTTGTTTCTAACATAAACAATGAGCATGGCAGAAATAAGTGTGCTTTTCAAACATCTATTTAGTCACAAACGTTTTATGACTAAAACACTGAAATATAAGTGCTGAGGTTAATATTACAGCTGTATAGATAAAATGAAAAGACGTTGTAATCCAACGGTGGTACCAACAGTGTCCTTGGTGGTGAATTTAAAGCCATGGGCCTTGGGTACATCAATTCTGTGTACAGGTCACAAGTCAATGCTAGCCTATTCCTGTAACTCTTTCTCAGCATTGTGATGATGTAAGCACCACTTAAACTAGGCCAGTAATGTGAGACAAAAATGACACTATTAGTTTTGCTCCCAAGGCTTGTATCCCTTTCCGATACGTTTGCCAACACCCAGAATTTTACTGGAGCGTTGTTCACGCACTTCGAAAAAAAAATTATATTACTTTCTTTTTTCTTTTTTTAAGAGGGGAAATGGAAAGCAGCTTGGTTTCTAGTCTGTGTGCTTGTAACCTTGGAAGATGTTCAACAACCATCCATTGAGTACAAATGATTTAAAGATGGCCGTTCCCAGATTTAATGCAAGGCCAAGTAAAACTTGAACTTAAGTCATACAATCCAAGGCAATCAGCCACTTGAGCCACTGCTGGCCAAGGTTTTGACGGATGGATGTCAACTGAAGCATGTCTGCTAAACCTACATCTTTTCACGGGGGTACAGAGGTCATGACCTCTTATGACTTGTTTAGTCTAGTTTTTCCAGTTTGACTGTTAATGGTAACTGTTGAAGCAGGCATGGTATGTAGTACTTCCTGGGTGAACGTGTTAAACTAGATTGCAACTGAGGTGGCCAATAGCTGATGTTTTGTTTGTTTTTACAGACGAAATTTGACCTCCCTGGCTTCTGACATTTCATAACATAGCATTTGGGCGACAGTGGTGCATTGGGTAGAGTGGGTAGACGGGTTATAGAGAAAGAGGAGTTTGAACCAGCAACTTCAAAAACGCCTCACAAAATGTTACCCCTGAGCAAGACACATAACCTTAACTGTGGTGGTCAGATGGCGTCTCATTTTAAATCAATTGTATTTGTTCTTTATTGTTTGGATGACCATGATTAATTATATCTATAATCAGAATTCCACAGTGCTTCTATAAAAACCTCCTCGACGGGAATTATTTAAAGAGTTTTTTTCATTTTTATTTAATTCTTTAAATTTTTTTTGCGTTTCAGCAAATGTATCTACTCAATGCAGGATTTGTGACCATAAATTGACAATTTTTCTTGACGCTGAACACTGACTCAATGATTGAACAAAAAGCAATAAGTAGACAACATGGTGTATAACTAACTAAATATTTTCTAAGCACATCCCTGGCCAATCCTGCATCTTGTGATTGGCCATGTTGACTTGCAAACATCGTGCTTAAATGGGCAACCCAGAAAGTTATCGACAGCTGTCGTGTGATGACCGTGTTTGCGTTTGTTACATTTTGTGAAGCTGAAACTTGGTAGTAGTTCTTAGTATAGTTCCAGACTTTTCTGCATTTCTCTAGACATGGACTGGGTTGTAGGGAATAGACTAAACTGTCTGAAGGACATGTATGTGAATTTAAACAAACTAAAAATCCCTTTTTTTGTCTTTTTTTTTTTGTCTTTTTTTTATTTTATATCTTAAAAATTATAGCCCTATAAAATATTAATCCCAGTCAGTTTGTTTACATTTTTATGTTACGTTTATAAGACAATCACATAAGTGGTGCTTTTACAGCTTGACAAAGGAAAGCTTTCACATTTGTGTTCACAAGCCCATGCACCAATGGCCCTGAGGAAAATGTATTTCAGTTAGCACTCGCACTTGAATCCAATGTCCTCAGCATTTGCTAAACAGTTGGACTATATTGGGATACTCTTGTTGTATTGGTGTTTTGACAGGTTACCCCAGTTCTCAATTATATGGATATTAGTTTGTTTTCAGACTAAAGTTCTTATTGTGGAGGTGAGACATGGATGACTGAGGCACCTTTCCAGGGCCTCCAGGGAGATGGTGCTTGTATGTACAGACAGGTTGTGGTGCCATATTTGACCCTCCTGTGTTTTTCAATACCACTCCCACTGCTAGGATAAGCATCCTGGAAGGCCAGGCATGTCGTGTTCCCATGCAATGTGCTGACAGTCGAGTTCTCCCAGATTACTGTTAATTTTTGTTTGTGTATATCCATGGAAGTTCCTGAATTAAAAAGGTCTAAATGAAAAAAAGATTCCTTCCTGAGATTATTGTTTAACATCCTTGTCACCTTCAACAATATTTTGCTTTATTTTCTGCCCTGACTTCTACTAGTGTACTCTATTACTTCTACTTCTTGCTACTATGGCTCTTTCTGACAAGGTCATTGTCATTCTGCATGTATTTGGAGTTGTTATATATTCTAAAAATCTGAAGATGGTTGCTATGGGCATATAGGCTATTTCTAAAACCTTAGTGACAATTTAAATGTTACATCAATGCCACAGCCTATTAACCATTAATCTATGTAATAAGGTAGTTAAACATTAATGAATACCAGCTGGACTATTTGTTTAGCCTTGTTGTTGTCATTACCCGGTCATGTCAATGACTCAACAAACTTAATATTGCTGGGGGTTATTGGCTTTGGGGCCAATTGGTTGTTACCTCAACTCTGAATATTAGTGGAATTCATGGCCACAGGGCACTGTTCATGTGTTGGCACACAGCTGTACACAGACATGCTCTGAGCACTGCAGGTGTATACGTACTGCAAGGACAGCTGAATGTATTCTTTAGACCTGAGCTATTTCATAGAGGCAAACCTCTTTAATTCTGGTAAGGCATGTAATGAGTCTTGCACATGTTCTGTGACTTAAAGTTACCTTTACTGTTAAATGGTGGTGGGCTCTGCCTTGGTAGGTTACATGAGCTGTGCAACAGAGGTGATCCTGTAGATACTGGCTGTAAACATCCAAGATTTTCTCCTCAGAAGCCGATGTGAATAACTCAGTATGAAGAGAACCAAATTGCTTTTTGCAATGTCTGTTTTTCCCCCTCATTTTTCAAGTAGAGATATTGGCAGGCCTCCTAGGAACCAACTGCTATGGGGACGTGAAGAGGGAACTATATCTTCTCTCTAATCATCCCAACTATTGCCCTCTTATTGGTTTCTCTGTGCTCTTGGTGATGGCTTCAAACTCCTGGGACACACGATGTCTCTGATTTATTCCAAAATGACAGTGCTTTCAAGCCTGATGTTATGAACTCAGAAGTTTCCGCTCTAACCTTTTTTTTCCCAACTCCCATTGAGTCATAGTTTGGAACATAAGAACCTCGTTAACCTTTTTAACAAAACTGGACTGGGGAACATGGGATATGTGACAGTGGGTCTTTTTATTTTCAGGGGGGAGAGCCCCTTAATGAAAATGGCAAATGGCAGTTGAGTGAACCTTTCACATCATAACTGTGCAACTAACAGGCTGAGGAGTAGTAGTGATGTGATGGATTGCAGATGTAATGAAATACTACAAAATAAGTAACACATAAATCATATAGGGGAAGCAAATTATCTCTTACTACTATTAGGCATGTTCCTTTTTTTTATGGTATACATTTGGCAGGTTTCTCTGAAAATGGTGGTTCTAACCTTAAAGCTAAAGTGATTGTAAGTTAATACACTTTTTGTCAAATTCACTAAATATCTCTTGGCAGTCCGCTAGGATACCGTTCGCTGTACATGCTGAAAACATAATCTGGTACGTAAATAGAAACCCAAACAAAGAGGCAAACAACGCTCACAACAATGCTCTAGCCTTTGCAATGCATTTCCAATGTGTGGGGAGGAGCTTTGGAGGGTGCATGCTATGGCTCTGAAAGTAGAGGTGTTTTTGCTTTGACTTTGTAGTTTTGTATGCATTCCTGTGAGTGATTTACTTATTGGTAGACATGGAAAACTATGGCTGTAGGCTACATGGTTTAAATATTAAACTATCTTTTAACCTGATTAGTTAAAACATTAATAGTTCAGCTCACCAAGTTTGGATGCAATAATCTCAAAAACATATTGGGGGCCACTTTTGTTGAAACTTGGATGATGAGCAACGCTGATTCCCCATGTCATGTTTGCAATAAATGGGGTTGAAGTCCCAGTGGAACACTGTACTGAGCAAAACAAAGGGTGGACTGTGGGGAAAGGAGTGGAGGCCAGATGTGATGTCTCTTGTGATCTTCTCCCTGTGACTGCAAGGCTGTTCACCAGACAGGACAGTTGTCTAAGGAACAAGCTCTTAAACTGTAAGTTTGTTTATGTTGCCTGGGCCAATGCCAATTGCTGTTTACAACTTGGCAATGGGTTAATGGCGGCCTACAGCTAAGTATGCAGTGGGCATGGACACTGGATGCTTGCACCAGAAGAGAGAATTGTCATTTATACACTGATATGTATACGGAAGGGGAGGACGCAGGCGCACTTGGCAGCAGCTTTTCCTTTCGGTGTTTATTATTTTCTGAGGCTGAAACACTACTTATACATATTTATTTTTGTTTTATTAACCCTCATGATGTCCTCAGGGTCAAAATGACCCAAATCACTAGCTCTTTGTGACAGAAGGTGCTAAACCTAATTCTACATCTTAAACACACACAATGTGCACTGCTGACACAACAAGGTGCGAGTTTGAAACCCGAGGACATCAGGAGGGTTAAAAGACAAAAAAAACAAATACATAAAGACATAATAAATAAATAAAATAAATGCACACCGCAATGACAAGGACCACCTCTCAAAATACAAAACTGCCAGATACTCTGCCATGATCAACCCTCACAAAAACCCTAAAGTCCTATTTTCCACAGTAAACCACCTGATAACTCCCACCCTGACCCCACACCTGAAATGAGTAACTAATTTCTTCAATGAAAAAATTCTAAACATTCACCTCCATCTACAATTGACCACCACCACTGCTGATAACCTGTACTGGATGTACACATCATTGGGCTCAACCTCTACCGCCTGCCTCTCTGACTTTTTCATTCCAGCCACTGAAAAGTCCATCGAAGAACTCGTCATGAAATCTAAATCCGCTAGCTGTCAACTTGATCCCATGCCCACTAGCCTCATCAAAAAATGCAAAAAATAAGCAACATTTGTATTGTATTTAATAGGCTATAATTACATTTCCACTTCTAACTTGAATGTATACCGAAAACAGCCAGCAGATTAGATTAATTTCATTTACTCTGATAAAGCGCGCGTCCGGCGTCCGCGCGACCATAACAGTAGAGCTAGCAAGTGTTTCTTTGACGTAAAGTTGAGCGCTAGAGACACAGAGCTCAGACACAGCCGGCCAAACAGCTCTACCGTATTTTAGGAAACAAAGGACTAATGACAATATGGACAATAAATCCTGGTAGGCCTACAGTATGGACGCAAAATGCTATGGCAGTACACGTCGTTATATAAATAGACCTGCAGGCAGTTTTGACGGCAATAGGTCCACCTCTCAGAATAAACATAATTTGTGTTTTAACAGAAATTGCATAGGTAAAATAACGTTAACGTTACTTGTATTTAGTTAACGCAAATACCAGAAATGTATTGCTTTTAATAACTGGTAACATAGCCGTACATAAACACAAGGTGGACCTACAAACTTGACTCTTGTAACCGCCGTAAATTGGCACCCCATAAAATAAATATCTAAATTAATGTGTATTGATTCGTTTGTGAAAGCTTGTGCTCGACAAATAAGTGTGCACAAACCTTATAGAAAAATTATACCTTACATTTTTCATGGTGACACCTCAGCAGCACAGTAAAGTTGAAATACATTTTAACTTATCACATTCGTTTGTGCATCATCTGTGCAAGTTTGTTCAAACAAAAGCAAACATTTTTGCTTTATTATAAGCTTTATTGAGTTTTTTTTTTTTTTTTTTTCTCGCGCTGGAAATAGCCCAATCACACATGTTTAACATGCTTTAAACTTGTTACTGCTCTAAAACGGTTCAGGCACAGATTTATCTTTAGCGTGCCCCTCACCCTGAAAACTGCAGTTGTGACACCCACACTCAAGAAAACAAATGCCGACCCACTGATCTAAATAATTTCCACCCCATCTCAAACGTTCCTTTCCCCTCAAACACTTGAGAGGGCAGTGGCCTCTCAACTCCTCTACCATCTAAACTCTAACTTACTTCAACTGTTTCAGTCTGGATTCCATCCCAAAGACAGTACTGAAACAGCTCTTGTAAAAATCACTAATGACCTACTCTGTGCATCCGACTCTGGCCTCCTATCAATCCTTGTCCTTCTCGACCTGACTGCAGCCTTCGTTACCATCTCCCACCCACTCTTGGAACGTCTAGCTGGCATTGGTATTTCAGGAGTTGCACTATCCTGGTTTTCCTCTTATCTTTCTAACAGCCAACAGTTCGTCCAGCTGAAATCCCACAAATCAAGATGTGAGGCAGTCTCACTGGGTGTCCCTCAAGGCTTGGTCCTGGGTCCTTTAGCTTTTTATCATTTACCTCTTACCATTGGACCTGATCATGACACACTAGAACATTGACAGAACATTTCACTGCTATGCGGAAGACACCTAGCTCTACATCTCAACCGAACCTGCCACATCCCGCCCTACTATCTCCCTTAATAGCTGCCTTCATGATATCCAGAGCTGGATGACTCTAAACGCCCTTAAACTAAACAATAACAAGACTGAGGTCCTGCTCATTCGCTCCAAATACACTCTCCCCATACAAGACAACTCCAGCCTAAACATTGTCTCTCCATCCCACTGTCGTCAACTGCAAAAAGTCTTGGTGTTGTTTTTGCTAACTCTTTCATTTGATTCACACATCAAAACCATTACCCGGGCCTCCTCTTTCCACCTCCGTAACAATGGGTATGAGAGTGAGGGAAGGAGTCTATATGCTTATCTGAACCTACAATGGTGTGCCTGTGTTGCCCAGCCAATAATGGGTTGAAGTAGGTGTGCTTGTGTAAATCAGACAAGTGATCACGTGTAAGAAAAGAGACAAAATCATCTACCAGCCTTAGACCCCATGTCCACCAAAGCGCATTTTTCCAGACTTCTGAAAACGTTAGGAGTGTGGCGTGCCGCTGAGGTTTATTTTTCTTTTTTAGTTGAAATATTTTAAACTTTGGAGGAAACACTAACACGAAAAATTATGTATAGAATAGGCCAACATTGCAATTAATATTTGTTGACTTACAAATAGCCTTTCCACTTGAATCAGAATTTCCATGAACAATCTGCATCATAGTAACCAAAGTGTAGGCTGAAATCTGCTTTCAAAAGTGCTTCCTAGCGCTGCGTTTGGCTGTTTCAGCACAGCGCCTGCCATGTTCAGCTGAGGAAAAAATGCTTTGGACACGCGGCCTTAGGCTTTCGTGTAAGGCCTTCACATCGGCCTCACCCCACACACACAGCCATGCATTAGTTGTGAGTACATTCCCCTTGTGTTCAGTGTGTAGACATGGTTAGTGATGTCTGTTCCACGTCCTCTATCTCCAGCTGAGCCTAAAACCATACAATGTTGCATTTGGGAAACGGGTGCTCTCATGGCCAGCAGGTCAAGGAAACAGATGTGCAAGCCATCAGAAGTATGCTGTCATCTCAATGATAGTTTCATTGCTTTGTCTGCACATTTCTCTTTGTTTTAAACAATGGCTACAAAGTATTTCCTGACATTGCACTAGGCTTTGATCTAAACTAAGCTATCTTGGGTCAAGGGTCAGGATTCATTGGGTTAGTTTGGTTTTAAAATGATGTACTGCCTGTTTTTTCTACATTAGATATAGGCCTTCCTTGAAGTTAATCTATATGATTTCTACCACTAGATGTTACATGGGCCACGCACACGCAGACTAACGCAGCCAGCCCTGATATGAAGACTAAAAACGGAGGAGCTATTGAATACAACAGTGTGATGTTGTTCTATGCTAGGGATGTTGCTCCACTATATCTTAACAGAAAATAATTGTTTTCTGCTATTTTAGTGTTTCAAATACAGATTACCTTTTTTTTTTTTCTCTTCTTCTCATTGTTCACACAATGTTTTATAAAGGTGCTTAACCCTCGTAATGTACTCCGGGTCAGAATGACCCAAATCACTAGGTCTTTGTGGCAGATAGAAGGCGCTAAACCTAATTTTACAGCTTACACACACATATGATGTGCACTG
>JAODUG010004211.1:0-10731 GCA_027564795.1 Aphredoderus sayanus
CACACAAATCATACACAATCAGATGGCGCCGCCGTGTGGCCAAAAACTAGATTTCTGAGTACATTACGAGGGTTAAATAATTTAGGGTGAGTCAGCTGGGTAAGTGATCATCTTAGTGGCGGCTGGCATCAGCTGATGCTGGCAGCGAGCGGACTTCCGTGGCCTGCCAGAACTAACGCTGCGCTCAATTGACACACACATGACCTGTAGAGATATTACTATAAACTGGGAGCTGAAATCCACAGCCATAATTGCATTAGCAAAACACTGATGCTATAATGTCCAGAGCAGCACCTACTGTTGCTACAGTACAGTGCTTCCCCTTCACCCTTTGCAAGGTACTAGTCACCTACAGTAGTAGTCCATATACTGGACTCCCATCGCTTAGTGTGTGTGGGGGTTATACATATTGGGGATTCGTGTTTTTGTCAGTTATTGTCTTGCGTTAACCTGTATGCTGAGAGCAGTTCTTTAATTAAAACATTGATAAAAGTATTTTTACTGTGAATAATCTCGTCAGGTCCATTTCCTGTTTCTGTTTTTTGGGTTTTTCAGTCTTCGTTAAGTCTGCAACTGTACTAACCACCCAACAAACATTTCAGAAAAAAGGATGAATAGTATTTTTGCTGCCAGTCATGGGAGTAGAATTAAATAGGAGCATGGTCAAGGTGAATCATGAAAATGTGTACTGTATTCAAGTGGAACACTTAAGAGACCAGAAGTGGTGTGAAAAGCTATGCTTTTATCTCACCCCCCTCATAGTCTTACCTCTGTGCCTGAAGAGGTCCAAACAATGGAGTCAATAACCAAATAATAAAATAAGAGCAAAAATAATAATGACTACTGAACATGTAGCCGTTGGTGTAGGTACAGTAAACGTGACAAGACAAACTAAGATGAATACAAAAATAATCATAACATGTTTTGTTAAATATTTTCAAAAAACTGTTAGGTGCAATGTCAGTCTATTTCCTGCAATATATTATTTGTGTGTTGTAGCCTATAGAAAAGAGTGATCCACGAGGGATTCACATTTTTTGTTTATCCATTTCTCAGACACACAAACACACACAAACAACCCACTTGCATTGACATCCCACTTTGCTTTTAACGTGTAGATCTTGACACAAAGGGGCTCTTTCTTTCCATATGCATCTACTGAACAGAAGGAAATAAAACTGACACAAAGAGCAGCCATCTTGGTATTCAATAGGTATTCTTTAACTAAGCCTTTCTGTGTAGGATTTTGTTCTGTGTAGGATTTTAGTGGGGATTCATTGACATGTTTTGCACATATATGCAGTGGTGTTTAAATGTGATTTTTGGTGGGAGCTGGGCTTGCAAAAAATGTTCTTCTATTATATGTTATATTTCTTCATTGTTCCAGGAAGATTCAATGTTTATTACTCATTCATTTTGTTGAATTCGTTTGTTGTTTTTAGTAACTGCATACGATCCAACGTATACTGGGCTGACTTTCATTAACGCCAACTGTACATTTTGAAAAGATTTAGTAGATGAATGGGGTTTGACAATATATATTACTATACATTTTGTTTCTTTACTCATATCTCAGATATAATTCAATCTCAGGCAAAATAATTAATATCTCTAATGTATCTGTATTTTTATGGACTTAACAAGTTGTTACACTAAGTGCAGATGAACAAGTACAATCAGTGAATCATGAACAAAACAAAGCACATGGAGAGTCAGGCAATTATCAACAGTAAATTAAACAAACCAGGCTAACAATACCCAACAACACATCCTTCACTAACCCAAACATACCCAACACAACAGGTTAAATGAAGAGTGATTACTGAACGAAAGTCCGGTTTGTAGCTGGAGTGCAATGGATGTAAGAATGACTGCAGGCCAGTGGTTACACTGCTGAGGTGAAATGGAAAGCATACCACTAGACCACTCTAGTAATTCTAGTGTGGTCTAGTGGTATGCTCCTAGTAAAGCTTCACATTTCAACCCCAAAGTTTAAAATGTCTTCCTGCTGCGCTGATAGGGAGGAGCAACTACTACTCTGACAGTACATTTAATTTAAGTTTCCAATTTGCAAATAAACACAACACCTTATTAGTAAACTATGTAACATTGAAATACAAATCAATTTTACATCACAGGCACTTTTAGATTTACGGAAATCTGTTCAATTGTTAAGCAATGTTGGCATGCCCAAATAGGGTACGTAAAGGAAAAGTAGCGGGGTGTGCGTGTGATATTCCCATTTTGGAACAGCATAAAAGGAGGGGAAAGTTGAAAACATCTCCTGTCAAGGCAAGACATGGTTCTCTGCTGAAGAGGGTAAATTCAAACCCTTCATGGTGGCTTAGCCATTTTGTTGAGCTTTAAACTGCGAGCATTAAGGAGGAGATGCAAATGTCCCACCGCCATGTACAGTATCAAGTCACATGTGATATGAAATTGTAGAAGAAATGCACAGAACATGCGAAATATATAAGTGATTGGTGAAATGCCATGTACACACTGACTTAGTAACTGGATTTCACAATATATTATTGGCAATCATTATATACTTATTAACACAGTGAAAATGATAATACTTCTCATCAATAAATCTCATTCAGCCAGCAACTTGTGACATAATGAAATAATCACACATTAACACATCACTAAAATGGTTCGAGATCTGGAATAAAGGGTTAATAATAAATAAGGGGTTGAACACCAGCTTGGCTTGAGCCATATTGAAGTCTATTTACAACTTTGGCGTCAGCCAGAACAACATTGTAATATAATAGAAAATGAATGGACAGTAATTTCCCTGAAAATCCTTAACCAGAAACTGAGCAAAGGGATTGACTTGCTAATCCTCTTTGAAAATGTCCATAAATGCTTTGGCACTGGCTACAGTTGTCATGTATGTCTAATCTAAATGATACTCCTGCTGCTTGTTTCACTGAATTTTGCCCCGCCTTCCACCCATGGTCCCTCACTTGTAATCCCTCTAAATCTCACTGCCTGACCGCGTGGTCAGAATATAACCTGGTCTGATCTATGGTTATCAGCCATGGACACATTGCACTGGATTCATGCCATTTCATTCACTGTGCCTGCTACAAGCCAGATCCCAACAATCTACCCAGTGCAAATACGACCAGGACAGAATACACATACCTAGGTGAAATACATATTTCTGAATGATGTGTAGCTCATTACTGTATATCGTAATACAAACGTTGGCTACTGCACCCCGGCTTGGACTAAACATTCAGCACATAGTGAAGTACTTGGTGCACCATATACTGTATAACCAAAGAAACAGCAAGAAAATGTAAATATATGAAAGATGGGCATTTACCAATAACAACATACTTTATTAAATAAAGGGTTATTAAAGGGAGCGAACTACTTTACCCCATATTGACACAGTTCCTTGCATTCTTAATGCAATCTCTGACATGCTTATGTGAAAATATCACAGATTCATTATACGAGCTAATTTAACATGCAGCGCCTATATACAGGCTGTTCAGAATCGCGTCCTTTCAGTGAATTCTGCTGTAATGCAAATTAGCTACTGCTCACCCCGCCCCCTCTTCAGCATAGTGTGCTTATGTGACAGGCTGGCCCACCATGATTTGGAAACTGTTGAGGTAGACAACACAGCCTCTGACAACAGTGCGTGCAACCATACTGTATCAGTTTGAACCAGAAGCCCTTTTTACACTTTGTTTTCAAAGTGAAATATCATAACATTCAGATCATTAACGTGATTCAGATAAAAAGAGATGTTACACACACTCCTGCCAACGGCAGTATTTTTCGCAGGGGATCACTTTTTGGTACGACAAATGTGAGTGTCCGTCTTTATTAATGTGCAATGCTGAAGTTATTACTGGACTACATTACTACTACATTACTGGAAGTTACTGGACACAACATTAAGTAGCCTATTTATAATCAGTTTGCTATTACTGAACAATAGTTTACATTAATTTAATTTAGTTATCGTTGTGCACATCACACTCTTGATACGCTATTGCTGGCTTATGCGGACAACCTACAGTAGATGACTTGAGTTGTGTTTATGCAATGGTAGCAACCTACCAGTTATCAAAAGATAAGTTTAGCGATTTGGTAATATGTAAATGTTGAACATAACATTTTGTCTTACAGTTTCGTACTGGCGATCGACTTCTGTTCCTTACTGTAACTGAATACTATGGCTATGGGTGGTCAAATTCTCATATGGGTGTTACCAAACAAACTGTGAGGAGCTTCTACATACAAAGCATGTCCTTTTTTAATTTGCCTGTTTCTCCACCTCTTTCGTTACCTTCCATAGCCATTACAATGGGTAAAACGTACTATTTATAGGTTTAACCAGAATGATATTGTCATAGTGAAACTGTAAAATTGTATGGGGTTGAATATGCCTGAGTAATGAGGAAAAGAAGGGAAGGGAAGGGCTATTATTTTATACCAGGAGAGGGGCCATCGATACTTTCATTTCACAGCCAAGTGAACACATTCATTGAGGTCTTGATCAGGAACTAGAAAGGTGGAAAGGCTCACAATCACCCATGGTACCTAATAAAACCAGACAACGTCATCAGGTTTATAGCAGCTCCAATCATATGGGAGCCATCAGCTGAAGCATTCCTTCTACTGTTTTCATATACAGGTACTGCAATAGTTAGTCGATTTGATTAAAAAGGACAAAATGCATCAGAATCATCCAAATTAGGATTGACACAACTGTCCTAAATATGGAGACACAGGAAGTAAAGGTGCAGAGGGGTGCTGCAGCAGCTCATATAGGTAAATACGGTATTGTCTAATAAAACATGTTGTACCCTTCCTTTTTATACAGAACAGTATGGTGTCCTTTATCAAAGGAAAAAGACAGCACAAAATATTATTCAAATCACTGGTGAATCAAGCCTCTCAAGTTTTTTAACCTCTGCATTATGAATACTTTTGGAGTACCTGACTATAAAAGCATTGAGGAACATCACTCCCAAGTGCAACATGTGGAATGATTCACTCTTCAAAACACAAGCTAAGCATGTATAGTGTAAATACATTGCAACAAATTAAATGAGCTAAGCCTTCAATAATATTACAATCATTATTTTTTCCATTGTACCCATGGTGTTACAATGCATGCGTGAATGTACAGTATATACCCATGGACTGTGTAAAAGCATAAAGAGATCCCACTGCAGGGATTAGGAAGCAAATAAAAAACTGCCTTATTGTTACCCATAAGGCAGAAGTCTGAACATGTTAATATAATACATTTCCTTAACGCTAAAATGTACACCCGGGCGGTAATAACGGGTTAGCATGCACACTCTGAGCGGTCTGCAGCAAGTCATTGTGCCGTTTGGGAGATGCCACCATGGATGCCGCATGACCACTCAGATGGCCATGCTAACTCATTACAACTACGCAAGTAATGTCTTGGCTCATCTGTGTACTGTATATACACTAAGTAGGGGTTAGGCATCTTGCTCAATGCTGCTTGCAACCAGGCATGTCGAGATTGTACTTGACCACCCTAACTACTAGTGGTAGTGTGTAGTGGTGTTTTTGTGTACCCCTACACCATTAATGCTCCAATTGGAACTGTGGTTGATATTTTACGGTATGGATTCCATTTATATATTTTCACAAGCAAATAAACATGCACATATACACATAGCCATCAGTGGCCCAAATTAGTACCACATCTCTTGTTATAGCGAATCATTAGTGCCACCTGTTTAGCATGCATTATCATTAACAAAATATCCACCTAAACCATTACTGAAATGGAATCTGGTCATGGATGACAGCTCACTCACTCAGAATAGGTCTCGAAAGTACTTTTAGCTCTAATAGCAATATTGTGTAAATAAGGTTTGAGTACATTGCAGGTGAAGGAAACAGGGTATGTAACATAGTGAGGTAAGTATGTATGGAAGGGCTTACGCATCTGCAGTCCCTCCAGGAAAGCCTGCAGTTATCTGCTGTTTACCTTGCTTAATTAACCAAAATCCCCTGTCTAATTCCCCAGAGCAGCCACCTGTACAACACACCTAAGAACAGACCATAGATTATGGTAGCGGGTCCCAAGAGCCACTCAAATCAACAGCCTGTAATGCCTTTTCAGCAGGGACACAATGGCATTTGTGCTGAACAAATACAAAAACAAAAGCAAACATCCACTGTCTGTCACATACCCATAGGTGAATTTGGATTCCCATAATGGCACCGGCACAGAAAATGATGCATACACGCAGGAGCGTCCAGGACTTTGCAGAGGCCTCCCCGCAAAGTCGGAGCTTGAGGCCCCTCCCCTAAATCCACTCAAAATGTATCTCCATATATTATCTTATACCACTGCTAATAGACTGATTGCTGTCTACCTTTAACTTAAGCCTATATTCAGCAATGTGAGAGAAATAAAAAAAAATTAAATGACAAAAGCACATTTGTGTCAGCACCTATTTGTCATTGTTCAAAACCAAAGACAGCAATAGCCTTCTGATAGTTCAGCACAAAGGATCGCACCACCACTATGAAAACTATGAAATAAAACAATCAATGGGAAAGGAAAACATTTATTCTTGACAATAAGTAGGCAAGTATGTTTACTGTAAACTAGCTTTTGAGTGCCACATTTTATTTTACTCATGCTTAACGGTGGCCAGCAGGTAGCTTTGCAGTAAGTTGAAGTTGCAGTAAGTCCCCAGTTGAACGTTCTGGTATTGTGGTTGGGTTGCACGCCGACGCATGGTCTGGCCTGCTGAACTGGTGGCACTTTTGTCGCTGCCATGAGTGGGGCTTGGGGGACGGTATTACTGTGGTATTGAATGATTCAGTCCGTGACTCATTTCTACATTGCCACCGGTATTCTGTCTTCCGACTGGTGGCAGGGGGATGGAGGAGTGGTTTGGGGCCCCAAGGTTTTGGTCCCTTAGGGCGGGCAGGGGCGGGGCCTTGACTATTTTGGCTGTTCTTTGTCTCTCTGGATGTTTGTGGTTGGTGGGTTGGACTGATTGGCATTGCACGGACGGGGTTGGTCTGTGTTGTTTGTCAGTTCAATTTTTCTGGCTATGGACGGATATCTGGGGGGTGAGTGTGGGGTAGAGGACTGAATCCGGGTCTCCGGGGTTTCGCTTTTGCTAGCATTGAGGGGCTGAAGCTTAAAATATACTCCATACTTCCTGTTTATTGGTCGGGGATAGAGTAGTGGAGGTTCTGTGGGGTGTGTTGTAGATTATTTGGTGCTTCTGTGGTGTTGTCTCCAGGGTTCCGCGTATGGTGGTGGCATGGTGGTGCCTGGTTAGTGGGCTGGATTATTTTTGGGCATGTGCCCTGGCCTGCAGTGTCTGGGGGTTTAGCTGGGGGGAGCTAGTCCATTTAGTCACCTGCGTTGTGTCTGTGTTCAGTGATGCGCCCTTGGTGCCACATCCTTGGGGGTCTGGGGTATGTTGGTGTTTCTTTAGTGTCTTTGGTTTTCCAATCCCTGACTGATATCAAAATGGTTAGGGAGCGGGTCTGGGGTCCCTGTGTAAAATTATTATTATTATTATTATTTTTCCCTCTCCTCTGGGATGGTGGGAATGGGACTCCGGATGTATAGGCTTGGTTTTCTGTTTTCCTTGGTACATGATTGTGATTGGAGGGTTGGAATGATCAGTGTAACACATTGTGGTGGTATTACTTTTTTATACTGTTTTTTTAATTTTTTGTAATGTTTTTATTGACTTCTTAGTGTGAAGCACAATGTAATGATTAGCATTGTGTAATGGTGTAATGGCGTACTAATGCACCCCCCTCCCGCCTCGCGATGGCACCTCTTTTTTTTAGATTAAATGTGCAATCAATCCCTATATTGTAAGAGTAACTGTCCCAGGACGGAGCCTTGAGGGACAGCAGTGTTGATTGACTAGGGTTTTGACAGGTGTCCAATCCAAATGGCCTGATAAGGGCGATGTGCCAGCCTGATAAGGGGCAGCAGCTCCAGCAAGGAACCCCAAACTTCCCTTTCCCTGACCATATTGGCCAGCTCTGACTGGGGGATGCCGAGGCGTTCCCAGGCCAGTGTGGAGGTATAATCTCTCCACCTTGTCCTGGGTCTTCCCCGAGGCCTCCTCCCAGGTTCAAACCAGTGAGGTTATAATAGAATGAGCAAACACCAGTTCACAGAAGAAGGTACTCATATTAAAAACAATTTTGGCAGGGGATAGCAGAATAAACATGGGATATACCCTATGCTATTTGCCATTGTTATCAGTTCCGATAAGCCATTGACTGTGATCTAATTCAGATGGATCTTTATTAGATGTTTTAAGCTGTATAAAGCAGAGACAGTACCTACTGATTAAAGAATATTTAAACAGCTAAAATTCATTAGCATACATTAATAGTAAATATACTGTTCGCTGTTCACTGGCTTTGTAGTATTTTGTACAAATGGTACACATTTTGTTACATAACCTTTGCAGGAACAATGCACTGGGCATGGTTGATAGGACTGTATTTGTTTTTATACCAAAGGATCGCAATGTAAAATGTAGGGCATTCATAGTTTCTTAATAATTATACAAAGCATTGTGACCCACATCATTTTAATATTTGTGTCATCTTCAGAATATCCCTGTCCAAATGCCTGGTTCATTTGGTATCACTCACTTGACCTGCTAATGCCCTCTACTGGTGCTACAAATATCATGCTGGCTGTGACCTCCACTGTACACTCAGCATGATGGTTTAAGCTAACTTAAATTTTAGCATAACAAATGTTAACAGAATTGTAATAAAAAATTTTCTATTATTATTATTATTATTATTATTATTAGTATTATTAGTATTATTAGTATTATTAGTATTAGTATTAGTATTTTCTCAAGTATTATTTTTCTCCCATTGAAAATTATGGGACAATTCAATTTTCAATTATCAATAAAAAATTAATGGAGCTACAGTATAGCAAAAGGTCAGTCAGGAGGACTACTTGTTACTTACGTCAAGGGTATAGGGTTAGAAATCTCACACTCACTCAGCTCAACCAATCAAAGCTTTAAAGCTGTACACGTCCTCAGGAACCAATATCCTTGGTTAACCAGTGTCCGTCTATAGGATATGAAACCATGTTTGTTGCTCATTCTCCTTACTTTAGATGCTGCATATTTGCACCCCCGCCACCACCCCAGCTCAACCAGTCTCATCATTCATCAGGATACTGTTTAAGGACTTTCAATAATCAGGCCATTTGGAGGGGGATATAACCAGATCAAAATGTGTCAAATGCATTATTGAACTAACCTATTTTACTAACTACGCCTGTAGTAACATTGGTGGTAATTGCAAGGGAACATCAAAGCATTGAGAATTCTTCATTGATAAGCCCTATGTGTCTACCAGCCCTATAGAAATTACAATAAATTTACGTTGGGTTGCCTTGTTGACATGTCTTGACATCAATGGTTCAAACCCAACTACATATCAAGTGTAGAGGTGAACCTGAGCAAGACCCCTGACTCTAACTGCTCCCAGTACTTGGATGGTACCTTGCATGGCTGACAACGTCAGTGTATGAATGTGTGCATGTGCTGTATGTATGTATATGAGGCTATACTGTGCTTTGTGTGGCACTGTACCCTGGTTGACCAAGATGGTGTACCTCTCTTCTTCAGTGTAGAATCAAGTGCCCGCTGCAATATGTCTGCTCAACGTCTGGCTGGCCAGGTTTTTTGACACAATAAATTTACTGATTAAAGGATGCATACTGTATTGTATAATGCCCATTTTCTGCCTGTTTATAGTTTTACAGTAACTGAAATGTTTTTGACATGCTTTGTTCAACCAAAACAGCACAATTTTCAATCCTGTCTAAACAACCATGTTCAGAGAGATCGGTTTGGGTGCCTGTTATTATTAATATCATTATTATTATATAGCCACTGCTATTAACCCTTGTAATGTACTCAGAAATCTAGAATTTGGCCACACAGCGGCCAAGATGTGAGTTTGAAAACCGAGGACAACAGGGGGGTTAAAAGGCACGAAAAAACAACACAAATACATAAAGAAATAATTAATAAATAAATAAATACACACAGCAATGCCAATTGAAAAACACACAAATCATACACAATCAGATGGCGTCGCCATATGGCCAAATACAAGATATCTGAGTACATCACGAGGGTTAAACATACATTATGCTTTCTGACATAGAGTAGGCATCCCAAAAGTAATTGACTGGGTTATTTTAGTGTTAATGCATTGGTAGGCATTCCAGATACCCAAATGGTTACTGTAAATTAATGTCTCCTTTAAGAAAAATGCCTGAGATTTCTGAGCGAAAAAGAAGAGCATAAGAGGAAGAGGATGTTTAAAATGTATGGTTGCTGGGGCATTCCTTCTATGTAAATTTGGGGAGGTGAACATTTAAAGTTCACTGCTTTTTGTGTGTGTGTGTGTGTGTGTGTGTGTGTCAGTGTGTGTGTATGAGTGTCTTGAATTTGGGTCATAAAAAACAACAGGCACAATGGAGATACACATTTTACCAAAACATTTCTAAGGCTGGGGTGAGCAGGATCACATAAACGGCAGTTGGCAACCCTGATCTGATCAGAGGGGATTAATCTTCTAAAACGGCCCTTTTAGATAAAGTTTATCCATGTCTGTTTCCTTAGGAATGTGTCAGGATAGGGTTACAGTTTTACTGAGGTGGAAACCAGGTGCCTGTGAGTT
>JAODUG010004212.1:0-10730 GCA_027564795.1 Aphredoderus sayanus
GAGAGAGAGAGAGAGAGAGAGAGAGAGAGAGAGAGAGAGAGAGGGAGAGAGGGGGTGGAGGTAGGGGAGAAGGTAGGGGAGATCAGAAATAAGATGATAATATATAATACTTACTAACACTTAATAAAACATACTGACCATGGAACTCTTTATGAGGAGTGCCCAGCGCGACCAGCTGTGATTAAGCTACGGGCTATATAAATAAACCATATGTAATGATTTAATCTCCAAATATTCATGAGAAGTGCTAGCTCCATGGGATGACTGACCTTGAGACAAGCAAAAGAGAAATGTCCTCTGTTGCTGCCTCAAACTGCCATTACAAATTTTCTTATTAATAATGTAATTTCTCTGCTTTATTTTTGCTTTATTTTGGCGATCTTACAAATGTGAAATATCAATTTATTTTTTATGGGCTTCATTGCATTCAAACCACACATTAAAGCCTCATGTCTCCCCCTAAGAGAGGGGGAGCGAGAGATACAGAGAAGGGAATAAAATATTTACATGCACACACACAACAATGATAAGGATTTAATGAAATTGTTTTATTTCTAAAGCTCCTGAAATGCTGTTTTCTTGTCAATTTAAAACTCTTAATAAATATATTAACTGAATATGAAGAGAATAGAGACAGTTGTTTCAGTTTCCCCGGCATGGGTGTTACATGGGTAACAACAGCAGTGTTTAGGGATAAACATATGGAGAGAGGGCCAACCACAACAACAAATAACAATTACACCCGTCACTTCCTCTACAACAGGAAGTGAAACTAGAGCGCGTACTGGCTTGAGAGGGTGGAATGAGATGCTCATCCAGCTGCCTCTCTCCATTTGTCTCTCTGTATCATTCTGTCAATTTTGTCTCTAGCAGTCTGAAACAGACACCACATACAATTACATTGCAGATGTGTAAAGTATATCCTCCCACACTCCCTTATTGATTCTGGAGAAATTGTAAAAATTGTGAAAGAAAAGGTTGCTTTCTTCCTCTTTTTACCTATCTGTCCCTCAATACTGAGAGAATTATGCACACAGTACACACAGTACTATATTAACTCTCCTCCTCCCTCTCTCTCTCCCTCTCTCTCTCTCTCTCTCCAGGGGGACCCACTCCCACCATCCTTGTTAGACTTGGTGTGGACCAGTCCAATCTCATCTATAAATGACCTGAAGCATCTGCTGGAGCAACAAGGCGACTCCATAGGTACACACACACACACACACACACACGCACTAGTATGGAGGAGAGCATGTGGGTGTGTCTCAGGAAAGCTGCAGGACAAGAATGCAGCACTGATAGACAGACTAACAAAATAACAGAAACAGGGAAAGTGAGCAAAAGTGTGTGCCAGCAAAAAAGACAAAGATGTTGTACAGAGAGAGAGAGGGAGAGAGAGAGAGGGAGAGAGGGAGAGACAGAGAGAGAGAGAGAGAGGTAGAGAGAGAGAGAGAGAGAGAGAGGGAGAGGGGGGGGGCTAAGTTAGAAAGAAAGTGAGGGAGGAAAGCTGTGACCTTGCCACATGATGGACAGTGTGATAGACGGAGTCACAAACACTACAAGGACATCAGGACATTGTTGTTCCTCTCTACACCATAAAATATGGATGTGTGTGACAGCAGTATAAAACCACCACACACACACAAGCAAGCTGTAGGCAAGCATGCAATTTCTTCAGTCTATCTTTTACACACAAACACTAATTGATAATGGTCAAAGATACGCATACAAACAAAGTTGGCCAGGATATTAAAAACTGTATTGCACAGTTCTCAAACTGTTGAGAAAACTTTGACCTTCATAAATGCAGTCAAATGTGCATTGGCCAATATAATAATGTAAAATATGTTGCATATAAAGCCATATACATCACTGATCAATTATTACAGTAACCACAATAAACGTATTAATAACAAAACATAAATAATAGAAAAGATGATAAACAAAAATGAGTACACTGTATATGAAATATCATGTAGCTTGTGTGTTTTTCACAAGAAAGTTTTCCATGACATTGTGTGTTAAAACCAAGGTGTTAAACTGTGACTCTATTTATTGCAGCAGTGTTAACACTTCTGTCAATAAGCCATAAAATCTATACATATATAGATATTCTGCGTGCAGTGGAGACATGGGTGTAATGTCGGGGATTTTATGAGGAAGGCGATTTAAAAGGGTCACGAGGACATACGTCAAAGAGAGGGAGGAATTAGTGTTACAATGTGTCTAGACAAAAACAAATGCAGTTGGAGACTGCTAACCAGCACAGTTGGAAACTATTGTTGCATGCGTTAGCACACAAACAAATACACACATCTGACACAGACAGAAAAACTAGAAATGACCTAATCTAGGGACGACATCTATTTAACACCTAAGAAATATGAAATTACGTCATATGTGATATACACAGTTGCGTAGGCATATTTTCGCAACCCACACCCACACAAAACTCGACATTAAGCACATATTTAGGGCAAGCAGGCAATGAACATCACATCATTACACACCCAGTCACACACCACAAACCGGCAACTATATTTAACCTCATATCTCTCCTCCACAGAATTCTTGACAGCCTTTAGACAAATTATAGCAAAAATAGCAGTAATTGTTTTAGCGGGGATGGGTGGGTGGATGGGGGCGGGTGCAGGCTTCCTTTTTGCTATGAACAATGAGTCTGCGTAAAACTACTTTAACCGCTTTAACACATAAGAAAAGCTTTACGACCAATATGCCATTCGAATATTGCTGACTGAGCTTAAAATACTGTTTCCTCCCTGTCTCTTCCTCATTTTCTTAGAAGAGGAAGATGAACCCAATGTTCTTACAAACTACACCCATGGCAGATACACCAGAAGTCTCGGTAAGTTTATCCAACAGTGTTGCTGTTATTATTCTAATTTCTCAGTTCCGTCCCTCCCCCCCCGCCTCAATCTCGCCGTCCTCCCGCCTGTCAATCACAACCAGAGGTTTTACAGGTGACGTCAAATTTCAAACAACTCATTTGTCCCCCCCCCAGTGGAGGCCCAACCGGCCCAGCAGGCAGTGTGCAAGGTGCGCACTGAGGTGATGGAAGTGACGCGGGCCATGGTGGACAGACGCAACACCAACTTCCTGGTGTGGCCGTCGTGCGTGGAGGTGCAGCGCTGCAGCGGCTGCTGTAACACCGGGCTGCTGCACTGTGCTCCCACGGTAACCAGCACCCGATACCTGCAGGTACCCCAGCCTTTATTTGTCGGTTGGAAGCCCACTCTGTGTCCCTCTTTGTGTAAACGGTGAGCTGGGCTGAACGATATTTGGGCTTTACCAGTTTACCAGTAGCTTTGGAAATGTAACAGTTTGGTGTACTGATACTAATGGTCCTGATTCATTACCAGCGCTTGCTAGTCATCCCAGCCTAAACACACGCATGATTGAAGTAATTAGCTGCAGCTGTGTATGCCCTGCTACGCCACATCTGCCACTGTGCTGCCCACCCGCCTTTATTAGCCACACCGGTGAGGAATACATCAGAACCAGCAGCTCTGACTCTCTGCCTCTCTCTGGGTCTCCGCCAGGTGTCCAAGATCCTGTTCGTGAACAGGAAGGTCCTCCACGAAAGCGCCATCATCCCTGTGGAGGACCACGTTAGCTGCAGGTGCCAAGCCCCCTCCTCCTCCTCCTCCTCGGTTGCCCGGCCTCGCTCGTCGACCCACGCCAGCCCCAACCCTGTGCCCCCTCCCCCCCAGCAGCAGCCGGCCCCCTCTCACCACCTGCTCCTCCCGGGGGCCCCGCCCCAGAAACTCCCCTCGTCCAAGGCCGACCTCCACCGCCACGACGACCTCAAGCACAACCAGCAGGGCGTCCGGCCCGAGGAGCGGGAGCCCGCCAGCCGCCAGTGGCAGCAGGGCCGCTACGCCCAGCTAGCCCACTGGACCCACCAGGCCAGGACGCCGCACGTGCCCCTGCACACGGCCCTGGGTGGCTGGTCGTCGGACGCCAGAGTGGAGCAGGGCCCCCAGCAGGGCCCCCAGCAGGCCCACCAGCAGGGCTCCCAGCAGGGCCCCCAGCAGGCCCCCAGAGAGGGCGGGCACGGCAGTGGGTTCGAGCGAGGCAGGGAGGAGCTCCACCACCAGCAGTACCCTCCACCTGGCCACAGCCAGGACATGAGGTGGCAGTACAGGCTCCACGCGCCCCAGTCCGATTCTGCCTCCCCGCCCAGCAACTCAACGCAACCGACCAATCGCACAGCGGAGGAAGAAAGCCCTCCTCCGGCACCCACCGGTCACAAAGACTCCGCTATAACAGTGACCAAAGATGGCGTTAAAATAGAGAGTGAGGTCACAGACAGGGAGCAGACAGAGACTGAAGTGGCCAGTCATAAGACAGGGGACGTTCGGGAGGAACCTGGGCCGGCCAATAGCGGAGACGCCTCAACGGAGCCGGCTAATCAGAAGCCGGACAAAGACTCTGAACTGACCGGCAGTAGTCAGCTTTACTTAACAGAAAGGAATGAGAAACTTCTAGAGATTGTCAGAAGTGAACCGTATCGACCAACTCATCCACAACATCCTCACCCTCACCCTCATTCGGCTGACCACCATCATTCTCAGCACAGACCAAAACCCACCACATTTAAAACCGGTAAGTTTAAAGTCTGCGCTTGTGTGTGTGTGTGTATTTGTTTTCTTACAGATGTAATCACATTGAAAAAGCCCCTATATTGTGCTAAATGTTTTTTTGCCATTTACCCAATAATTCCTCGTGGAATAATCCTGTAGAAATCCTTCAACACTGACTGCAGGACAGACGCAAGTTGCAGATACAGTACTGTACCTACAGTACTGTACCTACAGTACTGTACAATGACAGGATATATTTAAGGTGGAGGACTTGTACAGTCCTCGCTTGCAGGACTAGGTGTAGCCCAACTGCCATGTTTGGGTTTTCGTTAGTACCGTACTAGAGTCCGTGTAAGCGTTCTCCAGGAAGTGTCTTAAAGCGTGTGCCCACTGCTGGCTGTACATGTATGATAAAACATTGTGGCCATGTGTGTCCTGCCATTCTTATCCCCCTGCCACTGGGGGCCCTGGCTGCTAGCCTTCCCCATCCAAAGACATATTAACGGCCTTCCCTAGTGCTCCACTAGCAGCCTGATGGGAGTCCCAGGCATTGTTCCGTGGGCTTCAAGGCTTCAAGATCCCCTCCTGTTGTAGTTGAATTACTGTACATTACTCTCTCTGTCTCTCTCTCTCATCCCCTTCCTTCTTGTTTTCATTATTATAAACAGTACGTCGGTGTTTCAGCACCATTGATTGAAATCAAACCTGGGTACCACCCTGTTTGAATTACAATCGGTAATTTAGTAGCTGCTAAGGGACTTAATGTATAGTGAGTACACGTAAAAGTGTTACTTGGAGCAGGTTGGGGTAAGATGACCTTCAGGCTGGGAGGTGAACACCCAGACCACAAGACTATACTGCAGCACTGCTGGCTCAGTAGCTCAATACCCAGTCTAATGTACACAGCCTAGTCCATGTCTCTTTCTCTCGCTGCCTCTGTTTATCCAGCTCTCTTTTTAGTCTCACATTAGATCAACACTGTTGGCCCGACTGTCACATAAGGACACTCCTTACACCATATTGCCTCCCCTCTATCTCTGCCAGGGGTTTCCACAGTAGCCCCCGGCGCCACTTCCCGGACCCCTTTCCGCCCAGCGCTGCTTCGGCGCAGGAGGAAACACCGCAACCGCAGTCGCATCAGCAAAGCCACCATCAGAGCCATGATCATGTAGACCACAGGTGAGAGGAGGACTAGAAAGGACGGGAGGGTTGGGTGGGTGGAACGGGTCAGAACTGGATGGAGGGGAGGGAAGAGATAAGAGTGTGACTCTTGATCTCAAAGAGGAATAACAAGACAAGCGTTGGCTTTAAGAGGGGTTTATCTGACATAAAGAAAGAGGGTGAACAATAGATGGGTTAATAACATTCACTTGTCCTTCTTTTACAGGAACTAGCAACATAATTTATTGGCCAAATGCGGCTCCAAGGAAACCCAAGAACTGGAATTTTGGGATTCACTAACGTTGGACAATGGATAATGGGAATAGATGGGACACAGACCCCACAGTCTGGAGAAGAACGCCTAAGCGAATGTGACCATTTTGTGCTCCACTGACAAGGGTAGCACATTGCCATTTTACGGGAAAGCCAATGTAATTACAGTGCAATGTATAGACTCCATTGATTGGAGGGTATTTATTATAAATAAACACTGGATTTTCTTTATACGAACTAGAAATCCCATCAGCTAATGCCCTGATGCTTGTTCTGTCCTGTTCACTTTGATCACTGGAGGCTTTTTGGATGCTATGGATCAGTAGGCAGCCATTGAATGGCAGTCTCACTGACTGAACTTGACTTTTTATGACAGCTGTACTGATTGATTTGAGAATTGGACGTTGAATGTGATGCCTTTCTCAGAAAAAAAAACTTTCATGGCCATATCATGAACTTTAAGCCAAATGAGACATTAAAAAATGTAATGAATGGTTGTACTGGGATTTTTACACTGGGACAATAACTGGAAACAGAAGTCAAGAATAATACAGCTCAGGCCTCAATCCAAACATTACTAATAACCTTCAATGTCTAAAGCTCACTTTTAACACTGGAGTACTTTGCACGTACTGTAGCCTAATGTAACAGGAAATATAGATAACATGCTAATTTTGTACTACTGCCAGAATGAACAGTATAACAGCCTGCATGGATATCATGCCGTGAATATTTACGCAGACCGAGTCCCCATAACCTGGCTTGTGATAAAGTTTTAGCCAAAACTGCATACATGCTTCTAGAAAATTGTTTCCGGGGATAAAAATCTTTATTTCTTAACTTATTTAAATGGAGGGTGTGTCCTCCCCTGCTCAAGTGTAATTATTGTTGCCAATATTGTTATGATCATAATTACTGGTTGTTCACTGTTACTGTAATGAATGTTATTTTTAATATAAAACTGAAAAAGTAAACATAATATATTAACATGTCTTGACGTCTTGAATATAAGTCTATTTCAATCCCTTTCCAAATGACAGCGTATTGTGTGTGTGGTGTGTGTGTGTGTGTGTGTGCATGTACAGTATACATGCTCACAGCACTGATTTAAACTTTACATGAGCACAGCATGCAACTGTGGGCCGGCAACAGCGCCACACAGTAGTCAGGCATGTCTGGTCACCGTGGCAACCTGGGGCTGTGGCATGTCAACAGAGAAGTATCAGATGGTGTAACATAGATGGGGAGTGACGGTCAGAAGATGCACAACAAGGAGGGAGAGAGAGAGAGGTTGGAGGAAAGAAGTCCATGTTGGAGGCCTACTTGAGGAAGGGGGGGAGGGGTGTTTGTGGAGTTAAAACCCAACAAACTGATACAGGAGGGGGGGGGTGAAATGTATATATGTGACTTCATTTATGAGTGGCGTCAGTAAGAGAGAGCCGTAATGGCCACGCGAGAGAGAGAGAGAGAGAGAGAGAGAGAGAAAGCAGAAACCGTTATGACGTCCAGCTCTGTAATGGGGTTTCCCTTGCAAGGTTACAAAGGGTCAGCAAAGGCCCTTCTTTTAGAATGATGACTCAGCTTGTATCGCAGAACCTGAGGCACCCATTCCTTGCTCCCTTGCACACGCACACACACACGCACACACGCACACACACACACACACACACACACACACACACACACAATCATTTGAAAAGTATATTAAAAAGACAGATCTGGTATAAAGCTAATTTAAGTACTTCTTGGAATTCCTTTCCTTTCTTCGCTTTTTCTCTCAATATTCTCTATTCCTGTTATCTCTCCTCTGAGCCCCTCATCTCTTCTTTTGTCTGTCTCCTCCCTTTTTTCTCCTCTAGCCCTCCTGCTCTCCTCTCTCCTTCCCTCTCCTCTCCATTGTACTGTAAGGACGGACTGGGAGCATGTGTTTCCTGCCAATCAGCATCCAGGTGTGAGTCTGGTTTGTGAAATGCACCAGTGAGGGTTAGCCAAAGTTTAATCTGGTCCTGAGGCCCAACTGTCTTGCCTCTCCTGTTGCTCTAAGGTTGAACTGAGTGTGTGTGTTTGTGTGTACCGTACAGTATGCGTACACACCTTCTCCACTCTCTCCAATAGGCTGCGTGCGTGTGCATGCGTGTGCACGTCTGTGCGAGTGGGTGCACATGCACATGTGGACGCCAGCCACACCTGCGGTGTCACCTTCACACAGCTGTGTGAGTGTGTGAGAGCGCGTATGCGTGTGTGTGCGAAACAAACGGAGAGTGCGTCTTTTGGCGCGGTGTCTCCGTGCCAGTGGCTTAATGAGCTGCTTGCTGGCAGCCAATCAGAATCGTCGCCAGCCCCCCAGTTCTCGCCCTGACACCATTTGTCAATAGAGAGGTTGGTCCGCCCACATTTGACACACACCTGACAGGGCACACACATTAAACAGAAGGTCATGGCGGTAACTTATACATGTACAATATATAGTTTCAGTAGTGTGTCTTTCAGAAACAATGGAAGTATTTAATGGAGGTGTTTCAATTGAAGGTGTATAGCAACTATGACAGACGCCAACCACTGTCATTGTGGCAAGGACGCTCTAGAGTCGAGGGTTGAACAAAAGTTCAATTCCACTTTAATGGTGGCTAGCAGTTTCCACACAGCTTCACAGTCCAGCGTTTGACTCCTAACTAGACTTCTGTCTGTCTGCAGTTTACATATCCTCTTTCTCTTTGCCAGCTTCCTCCCACTTCCAAACACATCCCAGGTACATAAGGTGTGTGTGTGTGTGTGTGTGTATATGTGCATGTGACCCAGTGATGAACTCAAATACATCAAAGGCATCTCCCCACCTCATTTCAACTAAAGCTGGATAAGTTCTCTATTTGTTTTATCATCACCCAGTATCCATCTCTCTGTCTGTCTTATTGTCACAGACTGTGTCAATATTATCCATCTGTCTGTTTCAAGGGGAAGCAAACATCCCTTTCACATGTGTTTCATTCTTTGTATGAAACACAAATGAATACCCCACCCATTTGGCAACACACACACACACACACACACACACACACACACACACACACACACACTCTCTCTCTCTCTCTCTGTCTCTCTGTCTCTCATACACACACATACATATGTACAATGCACTAATGGAAGTCTGAGGGAGTCACCATTTGCCACAATAGTGTTGTCATTCCTCCAGTGAGTGTGTGTTTGGATGGGGTAGGTTGGTATTTTATTGTTTGCTGAGGGGGGTGTTGTGACTCCTTCCGCCTCCCTGTCTCTGTACTGTCTCCCCGATCGTTGTCCTCATGCTACCCTATATCTCCGCACCTACACGTGCATGCTCCCACTGCCTCCGCTGGCATTGTGCGCACATATAGCGTTTATAGTACGTTCAAAACCATGGATAGGAATATGAGTTATGTGGCCATGCATGTGTGTTAATGCACGCTAAGGTCATTAGGTCATTATATGAATAAATACTTTTTACAGTAAGAATCTTGAATATATATTGTAAGGACAATATCAAGGTGTTCCATCTGACTTTATTATATTGTCCTTCAGAACGGAATCAGAATGGGGAACATATCTGAAAGGAATTCAGTTTCAAGGGCATTTTGGAAGGGCGGATGCATCTGTTTGTTGAATACAAGCATAGGCAATGAGACATACACTGCCAAGTCCAAGCTTAGAAATGCTGCAAGAGAAATAATGTAGCAGAGAGGTGCTTTCAGTTCCTGTAAATAGGCCTCAGATATTTCCAGAAAAGATGGGGCTAGTTTAAAGAAATGAAAGAAGAAGTTCATATCCTCCATTTCCTCCTCCTTCTGTTGTTGAAGTGCTTCTTTCTATTTATTTAGTTATTCTTCTCCCATTCCTATGGCCCTTTATCATGCTGGTGTCATGACGGAATGACAAGAGAGGAACACGAAAAGAGGAACGATTCATTCCAGTAGGAACTGCATGCATCCCTAGTTTCCGGGGGGGGGGCAGTGGTGTAACATTGTGCCAGTGTTGCGATGATTCATGTGGTAAAATACTCTCCCTGATGCTTCCTGCAGTGTTGCACAAACCAAAGACCATTAAGGCATTTAGTGACTGCACGATCATAACCTCATAATTATGATGACGCTAGTATTAAATGCTTGGGTTGGCAATTTAGACAACATTTTAGTAAACGTAAATTGTAAAGTAATCAGATTTGTTTAAATAAAAATTACGCTAGAGCCTACCTTAAAGGGAATAGCTGTGACTTAATAGCCTTTTTGTGTTGATTATGTTGACCAAGGCTACAGCATGGCTGTGTGATTTGTTTTATTTATTTGGCTTCCAATGTAAGCTAAGGTATATCTGAACTTGTATTAATTGACAATACTTTAAGTTGTATACATTTAAAATACTTTATAAACCATAGTTTTGTCACGCTGAGAGCCAGGGTAGGCCCCAACACACAAAGATGATTCAAGATGAAACAAAACATGGACATGGAAACATAGAACGCAAGGAAACATGGACTGGAATAAGTCAAACAGACCATGCAGACAGCAGACTGTGACAAGATTGATTTAATATGCACTTTTTGTAGGCTATATGGTGACAACAGGAAAAGGACTAAATGTCATAATGATGAAAGTGATTACATTGTGAAATGAGAATGCATATACATTACAGTATATATCCTCATTTCACAATGTAATTGTG
>JAODUG010004213.1:0-10729 GCA_027564795.1 Aphredoderus sayanus
CCCCCCCCCCCCCCCCCCCACTAGGGCGGTGTTGCTATAGTAACTAGTTACACCATGGCTGCCTAGCCTGTCAAAACCAACATGTCCTAAATGATGCATCAGGTTTAGAAGAGGGCACATTAACTCTTCCCATACACAATAAAAGCCTATTCAAGTAACGAATTTTAGGACTATTTAACATACGTTACTATTTCATTGTTAGGCTCATTATTTAGGAGACAACACAGATGCCTGCATATACACTCAGCATTCCTGTGCAGTGCTTGTTATAAAATAACACACTGTGACACCTCAATGTGACAAGCAATGAGAAAACAATGTTAGTGCTCTTGAATATTAATCAATCAGCCTTAGTCTGGTAGTCTCATACTGAAGTGGAATAATAAGACTGTTAGGATAATTTAATGGAAGGTAAAATATATTTCCTTTGAGTAGATAGTAGATAATAGAAATATTGATTAACGTCATATTTTATTCCATCTGGGGAAAATGTCACACCAGATGATAGCAACATAATTTTAAATTATATCAAAATATTAAGGTAATAACTATTTTGTCCTCACTTATCATGTAGCCATAACAGAACACTTTTAAGATGGGTGGTACCTATATAATGAAATTCATGAAATCCCCCCCTTTTCCCTTACCAATGCAATCCAATGCAAACAATTTCAACATCATTCATTACGTTTCTTGAGTTAAAACACAAACACCTTAGTACCAGATCCACAATACCAAGACAAAAGGAAAAACATTCAAACCGGTCAGTCTTTTTCTTCTCATCCTCCAGGGCCCGGAGTGTGTGTTGCAGACGATCAGTGAGGATCTCCAGCTCCTGGGTCAGCTTGTACTCCTCACGGAACTGCTCCCCCAGCAACACCAGGTCCCGCGTGGCGTCGTGTAATGGAATGTCACTCAGGTAGAGCCCTCGACGTGTAAGATCATCCAGGTTCATAACACTGAAAAATATAGGAAATAATGTGCATTATTCCCAAGGGCTAATACTGCATGTAAAGGCAATTTATTGTACAGTAAAACACCAAATATCTAATTTGTTACATTTATAGCACGGCTGTAGTAAGCTATTGATGTATTCTATTGCCAGTGTACTGTTTTTTTGTTACTATATTCAATTTCTTGTAACACTTAGGTTAATGGGTTTATAATGATGAGGTTTATAATCTTATGTTATTTCCTGTCAGACAGCAACCTTTCGTGAAACATGGAACAATCTCATGAAGGGTTAAAGGAATGTGCTGACATGTGCCAAAATGTGCTGATAACAAGCCAACATCTCGAGCATTCAGAAGATTTTGACTGGGAAAATATTCTGCCATTTTATGGTAGGCATATTTTTCATTTACAAAAGGCAGTGCACAGTATCTGTGAAGGTAAATATGTTGCAAAATGTGTGATCTTGTAGACTTAATCTGAACGTTTTGTTGAAGGCAGGTAATGGTGTCCTAACACAATTACTGTTAAAAACAATAGCACTTACTATGCCCCAACACATTGAAACTAACAAGGCAAACATGATAGTGCAAATATGAATACAGAGCTTGAATGCAACACAAATCACACACTGAACAAGGAACTCTGAGACAGAAAGAAGGCGGAGCTTAGCGACACCCCACTATCCCACTCTCACTTCACAGCTCAACTCCACAAGTGCACACACCACATTTATGGCAAGAAGTGTTGCATACAGAGAGTCATCACTTTGTGTTGCATGAGAGCACATTTATGAAGTTCCAATGCTGAGTTTTCTTTTCTAAAATGTCGTAAACCATTCCACCAGCTTCGTCACAGGAGAATCGCGGTACACTACTCCTACACTGTCAGTCAAGTGCTTTTAGCATTATTTTAACAGTTAAAAGTTGACGGTGGTAACAACGGCTACAGCAGATACAAGGTGATGATTCCTCAACAGAGCACCCATGGCCATATCTGAAGTGCAGGTTTCAGATATTTTAAATAAAGAAAGAAACATCTTTCTGCACACAAACGTCCTACAATGTGTGTGTGCTACAAAAATACATAAATATTAAGTATAAGATATAAAACAATGGCTGTCCTTTTGTCAATTCTACTGTGAAAACAATATGTGATGCTAACAGTTTGTTTGTAACAGTTTGTAACAGTATGTCTCCTTATCCAGTAATTCAAACATTTTCTGCACTGCAAAAATGCCCTACCAAATACAAGTGCAAACATATTAGTTATGCTTATACTTAAAACAAGCAAATGTGGCTGTGAATGCAGTAGCCTAAGTGAAATTCACTTGGTACGATTTCTAACTAGATTTTAAATCTAAAAACAAGATTATCACAAAGAGTTACAGTAGATATACAGTAGATATATAGTTTTTGCAGTGTGTAAATGACGAACAGGCAGACTTAGTAGGAAGACTGAATATAAATGTAAACACTCATGCAGAATAGAATTTGAAAAATGCTTAGCACTTGGATATCTTCCTGTATTGTGTTATTTGAATATTGATAGATGGTATATGGCTGGACGTAAAAAATATACTAGATGTAAACTATTGAAATATGTAATAGTACTGGCATTTGTTGTTTTGTTGTTTCTGCTCTTTAACACATTTATATTAATTACCGTAACATTTACCGCTATTTACTGTTACGGACAACAATGATAAGTGCTAGTTTTTTTTTTTTTTGGTGGTCCAAGATGCCAAATATTTGTCCCCAATGCAGATGTAGTTCCAAATGTCATGGTATCAATGTTGTTTAGTATTCTTGTTGTGTCAACCTCTGTAGACAGAGTTTTTGAGAATTAATGTGACTAGAAATACAATTATTGATTTGTGTCTAGTTCAGACAGATACATTTTGAGCCTACCTGGGAGAGCAAAGAAAAAGAATGTTCTCCGCCTCTGGTAAATAAATCATTTGGCCTTTCAACCTTAGACAGCTGATCTCCACCCCTGTCAGCTCGTCCTCATTTTCGACCGTCTCCACATTCAGCAGACCTTCCTGTGAGGATAAATCACACTAATGAACACTGGCTATAAAGCATAACATTCACATTTGTTTTTCACATTTTACTTCAGCTGGTTATTAACTTCGCTATATTCTTGTACAATACATTACCAGGCCTGTGCTTAATGGTCCTGGGAGATTCTCCAATCCAGGGCGTACTGTTGCCCTTAATAGTTTTTGCTGAGATAATCATGCCTTGACAAAATGTCACAAATCAACAAGCTAATTATTATCGGGACCATTACATTATATGATCCATTTACTCCCTCACTGATTTCTTGATTCCTCTCAGTTTAGTGAAGGGAGAATAAAGACAAGTTATAAGAGACAATAACAGCTTGCATTATATAATTTAAAAACAAGAGAAGCCATGTTGTATATTTGGTTGACAATATTACCACAGATAATGAGGTTCAAATACAGTACAGTACCTTGCTTCGCAGAACAAAGACGGTGTTAATGTGTGAGAGAATGCCGTGGAAACTGAAGTCAATGTGTGGACGGACCAAGGAGAAGACTGAAGGCAGGTTGCAGGTACCAGGCTGGAGCTTGTAAATTAATATCAAACACAGAATGCTAAATAATAGAGTCTGAAAATTACATTTGGCCTTTTTCTCAAATATAACAGCATTTCCATTAACCTTTTGGTAATAGAAATAAATGTCTGTTTGGCTGATCGCATAGCTATATCAGAGCTATTTGAGGTAATACCCTAAGGTTGAGCCTACTATCCAACCATTAACTTCTTTCCATTTTCAGTTCAGATGTTTTTATAATCTGGCATCACCAACAGATGTTTGGCTCACAATAAATATTAAGCTCTAAACAGCATAAACACATATTGTACTATAACACCAGATTATCATTAGATATAAATGTTTTAATGACAGCCCATGGTGGGCTGAATAACCACTGTATAAAATATTAAGTTAATATTACCTGGGGTAGTACGCGATAGATTGCATTTCCACACTGTGTAAGCATTAGGTCCTTGTCGAACATGAGGTGGAATGGAAAGGCTTTGCAAAACGTGTAAGGGCTGATCCGGGTCTCTTGAGTGCCGTTCTCCTCAAAACCATCCAGGTCTTCATAGAAAGCCTCCTCTTCAGAGTCCTTCTCCTCAATCAGGAACTTGATGTGGTCACACTCCTCACTTTTCTGTTGAATCACCTGAATGGGATCGGGGTGTTGAGACAGTTAAATGTACTGTAGAACTAAATGCAAAATACCTTTTTCTGGAATCACAGTATCAGAATCATTAAGTTGAACACATTGCTGAACTCTACCAATATTACATGAAAAAGAATGTTGTGCTTATATATAGACTGTATTATGTATGCAGGTGCTTTAGAGACATTAATGGGTTTATTAGCATATAAGGCATGCTGACGTCAAGCGGCTTTCTCTTTGCATTGTTGCTGTGGCAACAGTGGTTAACAGTTCCCGAAATTGGCGGTCACATTTGCAGTGTCTGTCATTTTCTGTTCATTCATTTGACAGAGGACTTCTGAAAAACACTGTCCTGGCTCTACAATCGGTGAATCGGTTTGCTGGGAAATGTCGCACACTTTGAAGTAGGGTAGAAAACTAAGCTAGCTAGGCCTAAATGCCAAATGCGATTAGGTATGTATTATTTACTCTGATCTGGGAGATGAAACACAGTTAGCAAATAATGGATCTACTGTAATATGTTATTAACCGGCTATTCAATACACACATTTGAAATGTTAGTGAACAAAAGGTAATCCAAATGACACTCTTAACACTCCTGCTACAGACCCTTTAACTCAGATCTAAAAATATCTACTGAGTCACAGGCATTAGTCAAAATCCTTACTACAGCGTTAACTCACTGCACTGCACACATTTTTAACAAATCAGTGTTAAACAATACATTTTCAAATCAATGTGTTAAACAACTCAATTTACATCTCTTCCTGACACACATTGTCACAGTGACAAACTACACGAACCGTTCATTGAAAATACTTAAATAAAACATTTTCAGTAAGGCATCTAAGTCATGTTAAGAGTCATGTGTGGGGGCATGGTTAAGATACATTAAAAGTAAGAAAGAACAATACAAAACACTGACCTTCATCTCAATCTCTGTTCCATGTATTTGCTGGGCAACCGTCTTAATAATGCCAATCACAATGTCTTGCAGGCCTTCTCTCTCTGAATAGTAGTGAAGGATCAGATTGTTCCCTTTCTCTGCATCTGTGCAACGGAATGAAGGAGCCCTCATCCCAGGATAAATAGTACCCAGGTGATCGTGTAGGGCATCCAAATTCTGAAAGTTACATCAAAAAATACCAACCATGATTCCATTTACCACATTATCCCTGCAGTTGCACTTTGAGCAAACATTGTTGGGGAAAAATATAATGGTATATTCTATTTATTACATAAGGACTTTTTTATGCACAAATACGCTGTGTATTTACTTACTTGCAAAAACTCACGGACGTTAGAGCCCAACACTCTCAAGATGGTGTCATACCCAGACTCTTGGCAAAATTCAAAAAACATCTTCCCAAACAACTGCAAAATTTCACCTGCATCGATCTCTGAAAGACAGAAATAAAAATAAACTTTGCTAAACAGTGCTGATATTTGATAATACTATATGCTCCCAATGTAATTTATGATGTACAGTACATAAACATGACAATCGCACTTACTGAGAACTTTACTGGCAGCTGCGACAAGGTCATATGTTTTGGCATCATCATATATGATCCTAACAAGAAACTGGCCCTCAACATCCAGCTGGGCCTCTCGTCTGAAAGGATTTCAAGCGGTTACTACAGCAATGCAGTCTTAAGAGGCCAGTTGTCTGTCATGTCAAAACTACCTGAGTTCCATATTCAATACTGTATGTGTGTGAGAATGTGTATGTGTGTGAGAAGACTTGAATTAAAATATATATATTAGTTGATGCTTGAATTACTTAGCGGGATCTATTGACAAAGATACTTAGACTTTGATTTTAATGTGTGTTAATAGATGTTTTGTGTAAATGTACATGCAATTTGTACATTTTGTTTCATACAGTATATTAAATTCACTGCACAAAACTAAATACAAGTGCAAACATATTAGTTATGAGCTTGCTTATCCTTAAAACAGGCAAATTTGGCTTACAGTGCAGTAAATGAAATTCACTTGATAAGATTTCTTAAAATAAGTGCATATTTACTTAAATATAGTCTTAAACTTAAAACTAGATAAACCATTTATATTAGAAATGAGTCCAACTAGATGTTAAATCTAAAAACAAGATTATCACACTGAGTTAGATATAATTTTTGCAGTGTTGGTATACTGGACTTGTATTTGTTCTGACTCCACTTGAGACCTGACACTAATGACATTATCTTGAATTGGTATTCTACATCTAGACTCAGGACTTCAAGTAATATTTGTTTGTAAAGGCTTGAGACTGACATGGGATTTAAGATACTCAAGTTGTCTTAGTGAAACCTCTGTCTCAATCCAACAGACTCTCATGAATATTAACATATTAACCGATTGTTCTAATTCACTCAATCACACCATAACTCTACTACATAGGCTACGGCAGCCTTGCCATCCAAGTCTAGGTTTGGCATAAAGAAATATCCATGTCTCTTGATTCAGACAACCAGGGTGACAACAAAATTGGACTGTGATTCCAATTAAATTTGATTAAAGTTAGTTATTATCTGACTGTGGTTATCTGATTATTTTATGATACAACATCGGACAAATGTGTTATTTTTGTTATGGAACCAAATAAGGTCCTGCATTACTTTGATGAACAGAGAAAACAAAAGTGATTTGCAGTATTGGCCAGCCAACCACTACTTTATTAGAACTGGAAACAGCTGTATAAATACAGCATGTTTATTCATCTTTTACAAAGATAGAAAGGAATTTGTTTGGTGAACTGTTCAAAGTACAACATGTGAAAATAAACAATGTATGACAAATGAACTCCAAAAAAATATAATTTCTAAAGCACAGGAAACAATCACTCTTTTATATAAGACAGCTGCTGTGTTGTTCTTTATTTCTTCTTTTTATAAGGATTGAGTCAAGTCTAGGTCAATTTAGCACTGATCTAAAAACATAAACTTAAATATTTGAGCAGGTGGGGAAATAATTTTTCTTAATGTGCTTTTTACATCACGTACTTATGATTTTTTTTATCATTCTCTCTCTACAAATTATAATAATAATTATATAACTAAATGGATGGGCTTCATTTTTATATAGCGCTTTTCTAGCCTACCGGCCACTCAAAGCTCTGTACATTATTGCCTCACATTCACCATTCACACACACATTCATACACCGATGGCAGTGCAAGCCATGCAAGGAGCACCTAACCACTGGGAGCATTTGGGGTTAGACATCTTGCCCAAGGATGCTTGCAGGTAGTCCAGCAACTCTGGGGCCTGAACCCACAACCTTCTGGCTGAGAGTTAAACACCCAGACCACTAGACCATTCTACACCCCAACCATTCTACACCCACCACATTATAGGCAAACGCGCCAGAACATCCTACAAGCTCCTAGCATAGTTGTTTGCATAATTAAAATAAATAAAAAACACACCGAACAGATTAGGTTAAAAGCAATAAAACCCAGCAGGTGTAGCGGTCCATTTGTAATATCTGCCAATGTGCCACAAGCAGATGTCACACACACACACACACACACACACACAGCCTGCTGATCACGGTGGATAGGCTACCTTGCAGGCAGACAGGAAAACATCAGAAACGCCCGCTGTGCATTAACACACAAATCACATCAACAATTACACCACGGCGGGAGAATAGGGGCCTCCGAGGCTCACTAGGCAAACCTAGAAGTCTCCACTTCCACTGAATTCGAAGGCGACAGCAGAACTCGGAGATAGATATGCTGGCAAAGTGTAACTGCGATGGATCCTTACTGGACGCCGTTGGACACTGTGAAACCTTCCTTCTGCTGTCGCGTCCCAGCTTTGTGTAATCTAGAAATTGCATTCTGTTATATTGTCTTGGTCCAAAGATCGTTTTCCCCACACATCCCTGACAAATGTGGGGCAGAACATCATTCGGATTGACCCACAACATACACGTACGATAGAAAGACAAAAGACAAACACACACATACGACAACGACCAGAGGCCAAGGAGGAGTGGTTGTAGCTATTAGTGACGGCTGGTAGGCTCAAATGTACAGTAAAACGCAAGCACAAAGACATATCTGAATTTAATTTGCTTTGCATTCCCCCGAGAGGGGGAGGGGCTTAGTCCAAAGTGCACAGGTCACGGTATTTCTTTAATAACCTACTTATTCTTGTTAAGTTTTGCAGGGGGGTGGAACAAAGTAGACAGCCAGGATGGCGGAAACAAGCCAGGGTCACTGCACACAAGCACACAATTCACAGCTATGGGCAATTTAGAGTGTCCAATTAGGCTGACCTGTATGGATTTGGGGTGGGAGAAGGGCATGTTACCTGGTGAAGCACAAACACAAACACACACACACACACACACACACACACACACACACACACACACACACACACAGAAACGAATAGGTCGCATCCAGAATGTTCATTTTAGGTCTCCTGCACGACAAACATCACTCTGTAATGAATGTCCATGTATTGCTAATGGCCAAACAGTTGGTGTGGTTGCATTAGCTGGCTGTAGGCAATGATAAGAAAACTCACAATACATAGACAGACATACAGATTACCAGACGGATAAATAGACAAATAGACACATAGACAGATAGACAGACAGGTACTGTAGGTAGACAGATAGCCAGAAAGATAGATCGTGGTAATACAATATTTGATTTACACTGTATTTTATTTATTTTGATGCTGTCATTTCACAACAGCTTACTGTGCATTAAACTTCCCATTAGCAGTTTCCTCCACATAATAGCATGCCAGATATTGCCTGAGACAGGAATGCCATCTGTGTGAATGACACATGAGAGAGCTACACACAGTACAGCACAGGACCTCCTTGGACATGCAAATACATCACCTGTCATCCCGCCTGTGGGAATAAAAAATGCTCTGTGAGCAGAGTGGCAGCATTGTCCCATGACATGGGTTTCAAGGCTACACTGCACAGTAAGCTGAAACCATTTGTCACCTCATTGCGTGTGCAATGCAGCGCATTTCGATCCTGTGATCACATTTGATGGTACATCTGACATGTACAGGTATGATGTAGAGTCTCACAAAAGCCTGCTTTTAATTTAGTCTTGGACAAAGCTATCTTCGTCAAGACCCGCCTACTTGACAGGAGAGGTATTTTGATCGACCATTCCGTCTAAACGGTCATTCACATTAATAAATAATTCACAATTAACAACAATTTTCAAATGTTGAAATAATAAACAATTGGTTGGGCAGTGTGTTTGTTTACAATGTAGCAGCCAATTATAGGTCATTTAGCAACCTAGTAATTCACAGCCAATCATTTCCTGAGTGCCAGGTCTTCTAGGTCTCAAAGAATAATTATGTTTAGGCACAGAACAGACAGGAGGTTTTCAATCAGCGATTGTAACAACAAAAAATGTGTAGACGCTTTGTCAATTCAGACAAGATTTCCTCACGGTCTGCTAAATATCTGACAAAAATATTTATACTAAAAAAACTGCTCCACATCCTTGCTCTATAAATGGAAACACAATGTGGTGCAGACTGCACCACACAACAATATCCTTGCCTTGGCCAATTGGCCAGTTTGGGGGGGTGGTGGATCTTCTGAGGGAGAACCATATGTCAAGGGAGACGTGTTTTCGTTTGGTCATTTTGTCGTTTTGATGGAGTTCAGCTATCAGCAGTCTTTCTCCAGAAAGCCTGACTCCACCTTTAAACGGCGTCTGTTGCCCTCCCTAAGGAGTAGCGGGAACAACAGAGCACTCTCCACCTGAAGGACACGCTGGTTCCCATGGTGACGCCGCCGGCGTTGTTCACAACCTGGTTCTGCTTAGACCCCCCCGTTTCCCACAACCCCCAGATGGCCAGACGACGTCTTCACCTGTTGGCGTGGCAACGCTGGCCCGTCAGCAGTGCCGTCTCCTTGTGCCCGGGGGCTCCCCGGAGCTTCCCATGTCGCCCCCGGCCGGTTGCCCCCGACGACTAATTCGCGATCAAAGCGATGAGGAGCGGTTGCCGTGGCGAGCGGCAGACGTTAGCGGCCCGCTGCCTGGCGCTTTTGGGCGCCATATGTAGCGGGGAGGAGGAAGAGGAGGAGGAGGAAGAGGATACGTACGGGGGAGGAAGAGGAGGAGGAGGAAGATGAGGAGAAGGAGGTGGAAGAGGAAGAGGAGGGAAAGGAGGAGGAGGAGGAGGAAGAGGAGGAAAAGGAGGAGGAAGATTGGAGGAGGAAGAGGATACGTACGGTGGAGGAGAAAGAGGAGGAGAATGAGAAGGAGGAGGAAGATTGGAGGAGGAAGAGAAGACGGCCATCTGCTTTCTCACCAATGCAGCCAGGCTTTGAAATCTATCCTGGCCCTTACAAGCACCAACCTCATGTGGACCAGCAGCCCTGGACCCGGCATGGGGGGTGGAGGAGGCAGGGGGTGTCTGGCCTGCATGAATGGCTGGCTGGGTTGTATGGAGCCCTTCCCAGTGCACGCTCCTCACCGCTAGTGCACGCTCCTCACCGCCAGTGCACGCTCCTCACCGCTAGTGCACGCTCCTCACCGCCAGTGCACGCTCC
>JAODUG010004214.1:0-10729 GCA_027564795.1 Aphredoderus sayanus
CTCTCTCTCTCTCTCTCTCTCTCTCTCTCTCTCTCTCTCTCTCTCTCTCTCTCTCTCTCTCTCTCTCTCGGGACTCTCTCTCCCTATTTAATACCTGCTATGTGCTATTATATTACTCAGCCCAGCATCAGCATTTCCCATTAGCTGTAGGTTGTCTGGACTATTTGACCCGCAATGTAAAATGCAATGAAATATTACAGAACACAACATACAGTTAACACAAGATGAATATAATAAAAATTTGGCAAGAAGGAAATATCAGCTTTAGGTTACCTTATAGTATATTGTATATTCCACTGCAATATAAGAAAACTGGACTTTATTCTAGGTATTGTGTCTATTCACCATTCATAGTAATTTCTGTGGCCTTGCTAATATCCATTTCTACCTGCTTGCAAAGCTCCATCTGGGTGCTCCAGTTGGGGGTGTGCAGGGAACTGTGCACTCCAGGTGTGAACATTGGTTTTATGTGTTGCAGGTGTGGAGAACATGGGCTCTGCCCCTCTGGGAATGACTGTAGCATCTGCTGACTGACTGCTCTGCCAGCTAGCCCGTCTGCATGGTGAAAAGCACCAGGCTCGGCCTCATTTCTAAGCAAGCATTGCACAGATGCCACAGTGTATTTTGTTTGCTTTTTACACCTCAGTCTTTCACTTGGAGGGAGAGGGGAGTGTTATAGGGAGACAATGATGCCTCACTCTACCTGGGAATAACATACAATGTTAATAATATGGCAAAATCAATTTGATTAAAGCCCCTCTCCCTTCAATGCCATAGGGTGCTCCCTCAGAAGCCCCACCCCACACTTGGCAAAGCATTGTAAATGCATTGCCATGGCTAGGTTATATTGTGTGGTCTGCACTATTTTGTTTGTGTTCCTATTTATGGAGCCAAGGCTGTGGAGAAGTACCAGTTTTTTTTTACCATGCACAGAGAATGGTAAGATAGTAGAATATAACAAAGAATATTAGCTTACAATCACTTACTGTACCTTTAAACTCCCTGATTGCGTTATAATACCAGAATACCAGTTTTCTGCCAGCTCACTGGTTATATCGAAATACTGTCCACAACATGGGAGGCTGTAGGGGGAAGGGAAGTGAAAGGGTGTGTTTTGGGAGGAGTAGAGAGGAATGCAGCCTCTCAGCACTCAATTGTGAGCAAGGCATGCACTCTCTGATTTTCAAACAAAAACAACGTGTTGGTTTCAACCGTGAGAGCAATTCCAGACACAAATCAAGGAGTGTAAAGAGAGTTTAAAGATCTGTTTGTACATTCAATCAGGTACCTGTTGACTCCCCTCTAAATTACCATCCGCTCACAGGGGTGAGTAATGTGTAAATGTTGGCCAATTTGTATAAAGGCCCCATTGACAGAGCTCTCAGTTGAGCATGTTCTACAAGAGATTACACACAAGGACATGTGTCACAGGGGATGCAATCCCATGGCAGGAATTGTAGCTCACGTTTACCGGGCGGCCTTATCTCCCCCATACACGTCTGGGAGTCTTGTGATAAGGAGCGCCTTGGGATCCCCCATTATGAAAAGCTAACAGCCACACAGCAACACCCTCTACACCCCAGCAGTCTACAGTGTTCCCTGTCTTTCCTTTTGCTCCATATTCATGCTTGAGTGAAAACATTGTATGACCCACCACTCTGGATGGATACCACGTTCTAAAAGAATGTAATTCATTCCTCTGGCATTATGCTGCTCACTGAAGGCTATAATCATTGGCCCATAGGGTATGGGAATAAAGTCAGTGTTAATTGCTCTATCTGCTTGAGCAAGTTAATGACAATTTATGTCAATCATTAACTGAATTCCGGGGTGGGTGGGATTTTAAAACGGAAGGATCTCACCTGGTGTCTTGTGTTTGCTGGCATGAAGGCCTACCTGTGTGATGAGATGAAACTTATGCTGTTGCCCTGCTGGTGGTATCGCTACCGTACGTCCCACAACAATGAGTTTAGTCACTGGAGTGTTTATTCAGAGTTAATCCCCCTTAATGATGTTTCAACCTGTCTTTCTGTCAGGAACTTACCCTGTATACTAGCTTATGAACAGGTGTCCTTGCATGAACAGTGAGCTATATGTTAAATACAGTATCAGCATGTTTTTCCTTAATCCCTGCGCAGATGTCAGCACAGTTGTGTGTGTGTGTGCATGCATTTGTTATTCTGAATAGTATAATCTGTCAAATTTAGTAGAAGCTTGTAAATATATGAGGAGAATCCAGTATGATATGCCTAATGGTGATAACACCATTATGTTTAGGTATATTAATGGATGATTCTTTTTAGTCTGAATATTGTAAAACAAAAAGCAGAATATTTTAAAAATATAAACATATTATCTAAAATGCTAATGAAAACTGGTTGGCCTTTGGTTTCATCCTTAGTCGTCCCTTAAATGAGAGCAAGCTAATGATGAATTAGGGGTGTTTATGGCTATGGTGAAGGATGGCACCACAACAGTGTCTGTGTCCAACCTCGAGAGGCAGGGCGTGAGGGTGGTGGAGGTGGCTGTGTGAAGTAATGACAAAATGAGCACCTTCAGTAGACTCTGGCAATGAAAAAAACTGCCCTCATCACCCGAGTCTTTTGTTCGCCATTTTATTAGCACTAGCCACGCTAAAATAACCTGTTAACACGTATCATAGTGCAGCAATAATAACCTCCTCAATCATATTTTAAAAGTCACGTCAAGTCACCGTGGCATAATTCATCTCTATGCAAATACCTCGGTGTCAGCCCATTAGCGTGCTGCTAAGGGCTTTTATTAAAATGCATTGTCCCCACTCGCATTTTACTCAGGACTAATAAAACACGAGTCCTGTTGCTGAAGAATTATGGCAACTATTATGGTAACATATGGACAGCAGGCACTCTGAAAATAAAAACCAACAGTTAAAGTGGCAGGGTCATGGTGGGTGCAAACACTTAGGAAATAACATTGAGGCAATAGATTCTGCCCTGGTGGTCCAAGGAGCCCCGGTCTGCCATAGAAATCAAACCCTGATTATATATTCATTTGGGGCTGGCACCTCCAGCAAAATGCCCAGTGTCCCCTTTTTGCTGCCAATGTAGGAATTATTGTCAGTACAGAGTGATCCACTGTAATCAATTACCAAGACAGTAAAAAGGTGATAAACTGAGCTATGTCTTTAATGAAATTAAAAGTATAGAGTCAGATTCATTCTCTGGCGAGGATACAAATTGAAATGTGTTGTAGACATTGGCTGAGCTTTTGTAAAGTGTTACGGAGATGATATAGAGCATATTAATGTATATCGTCTACATGCACTGTAAACATACACTGTTAAGTTTAACGTTTTTAAAACAGTAATTTAACATCACTTTAAAGTGCAATGAATGAATTAGTTGGCTTACTCAATTTACAAGTAATCAGTTTCTACAAAATGTTTAAGTGCTGATCTGGGGGTTTATAGTGTACAACCCAAAGCAAAAGATGTGATATTTAAGGAGCTGTTTTATATTTTCTCTAGTTGTTATGGACTCATAGCATGGAGGGCAAGGATGAGCCCCCCCATACTCTCCTGATTATCTGTCATTTAACGGTTTATCAAAGTCACGATCCTGTCATGGTTGTATGAACGGTGGATTTTTCTATTTTATGGAGTCATTAATTTCACATGGATCATTAGCTTCCATACAGATCCCTGTTTTGACAAATGCAGCCGGTGAATTATGCACACAATGAGCCTCCACGGCTGCCAGCGGCCTATGAATGTATCATGAAAAACAGGCAGAGGCCCTGCACATGCACATTAGCCAAATGTATTTCTGGGACTGTCTCTGCTCGACCCTGTCACTCCATTACCCGGGCAGACGGCTCACTCAGTACAACTAGCATACACCAAACGTGACCACTGACAACACTTTCAGTGTGACTGTCAGTGCATTTTGGGAAAACAACATTAAATATTAGGCACTGATGAAAAATGAAGTAAAGGTGAAGATTCTGGCACATTATGTCACTGCTTACAGGAAACAGTTTACAGGAAACTATGACATTCTTCTAGAATACAAGATTGACATATTGTTGATGAAATGCTGTCTATCGCATTACAATACTAACTAGATTAAAAACGTTTTAGAAATGTGGTTTTGCTATGGTGAATAAATTGTATATATTTAGGAAATAGAGCTCAATTGCAATGATCAGACATCTATGCCTGATTGGTGCCTGAAGTTTTATTTTTTTGGGGCTAATAGTCAAAAGCCAAAAGTACAAACTGTCATGAGTCAATGAGATGTCTGTAATTTATGGCCTGACTGATTCTACCTCAAAGTGTTAAATACAGTATTGTAAACTTGGTTGTTAAAGTTATTAACTTAAATTCAAAACAGATAATAGTCTACCAGACAGACAAGAGCTCTGGGTAAAACTGTACAATGAAGACAGCAGCAGAAGAAAACAGATTCTACAGATAATATTGCCATCTAATTTCTTTAAATAATATCGCTGGAGCTATAGATCTTAGTTAATGCTTTTTGATCTTCTCTTAATATGGATAAGAACTAAATATAGAAGATGGTCCAATATCGTATAATGTTATCTGTGAATGTGATCTGTGTGGCATGCATTGCATTTAAATAAATGTAAGTTATATTTGATATCCTATACTTAAAGTACATGGTATCAAATATCTGTGTAGCAGTATGAATGGTTTCCTAAAATGAGCAAAACGTGAGGGAGACAGGGTGGGGGGCCGACAACTAATTAGCTCCATTAAGATAATTGTTAGCTAGACTGAAATGTAAATGCAAAACGTACTAAATAGCAAAATATCACATTTCCATTAAATAAAGTGCTATTTCATTTGACTACGTGTTTTACCCACTGAGCTATAAAACAATCCAGTTTTACCAGCAGATTCACCCTGATTTTACCATCCATGACCAATTTTACTGTTTCACTGAAACTAGGCCTACCCATTGTATGATGTTACGAAATGACATCACAAATCTGGGAGAAGTTGTCAGCATTCAGAAATATTGATCCAACTGTCCAAAATTAAACAAATGCGAGTTCCGCTCATAGAGACAAGAGCATGAACTCTAGACAGCCTCATTTTGCCAAGCACTAATATCTGAAATGCTTCTTATGACCTACTTATGAAGTCAACCTAAGAGAATGTATTGATCATTTGATGTGTCTATGCCAAATCAGAGCGAGGGAAATATATAAATGTATAGGGGTATGACCTTTCCTCTGCAGTCACTTCTCTGACCAGACACTTTGCGAGGTCGGAAGCCAGAGGTTGTCCACCCACCCAAGGTCAGTCCACATAACATTGCACAGCAGCTAATTACATTTTCAGACAACAGAGTACAAACACAAAACTGAAACCATGTTAAATAGTGACATGGCATGGAGGCAAAGCAAACTGAATAAAACACTGATTACTGCCAAACTATTTTCTCTACATATTTAATCAATACTAAAGATTCATAGTACCCTGGGTCACCACCAGAGAGATTTCCATAATCAATGAGAATAGGTTTTCAAGTTTAGCAGGTTATTGTGCTCTCACTCTATCCCCTTATTTTTCATAGTTATTTATTGTCAGGGTATCTGTCAGAAAGTAGAAATACTGCAAGACCTGCGGACGTACTGCATAGGACACTCTGAGTCAGTTGCCTGGGTAACTGCTCATCCTGTGTGGCCCAGAGGTCAGGGTCAAATTGTGTATTTTAATTCTTGACCAGACTTTTTTTTTTCTTTCTTTTATTAAATTTCTTTCCTTTTTCTTTTTTTTTGAGAACTTGTGTTGGACCTGTTTAACGGGCTGTTTCTGTGGCCCATTAAACAAGTAATGATATTTGAGAAAAACAGGAGGTCCACCATGCATATTGGCATTGACTGAATTGACTACTAGCTAAGCTGCTAGCATGGTTTTGTGCTGGGACATACAAAGCATGAATCAGCAATGTAAATCATCCTTGTCACTCCTGTTTGTTAATGGGCCAAGCTTGCTATACTGCTAGCTTTTATTTTATTTCATTTTGTTTGATTTTACAAGAGTGAATAAAAACAGAATATCATACACCACGGCTATTAAACTGTAAAGAGCGTCATCACTGGCCAGCTAGTTAAAAATGAAAAGCCATTTAGGCCGATGGAGGCGCGGGAGTGTGTCTGCGGTCACTCAATAAAGCAAACAAGAGAACAGGCAGGGTCACTTGCAGACTGCCGCTTCTAGCGATGACAGCAAGGTTGTAGAAAACATCAGAAGGAAAGCTTCAGCAGACACAAAGAACAATTCAATTTATACAATCAATATGGTATTTATAGTTAAGGCAATCATGATCTCTTGTTGTTAATTTGTAAACTTTTGTATTGATTTGTAATGCAAGAACTTTAGAAATACCTAGTGGTTCTCAATGCTGGAGTATTTCATCTAAAGACAGATAGTTTGTGGTTAGTACTATAGTATAGGAGGTTATGTTCTGTGTGTGTTTGTTTGAGGCATTGAGGGTTTATTCAGCTTGTATATTATTGTAAATCAAGCTAATGAAGAACAATAGAAAGTGTTCTTTCATATAGACAGAAAAAACAAAGACTTGACTTGGCTGTGCTCCCATTCACACTCTCCAAAAGAATCTGCAGGATAATGGAGCCTGCGTTGTTTACCTCATCGTATGTGAGAGGAATCAGATTAGTGGCCTATAGCTTTATGGTTCCTTTTGCATTCATAACCTGGCTCATTGGTTCGCTATTGGGGGGGATTGGTATTGTTATGTAATATAAAATAATAATCATGTATGTATTATGTTCCTGACTATATAAGCGCAGTAATAACAACTACTTCTGGGACGTTATGTATCAAAAAAGTTGAGAACCACTGTTGACTAGTTATCAAGATGAATAATCATAACTTACTTTGTACAGCTTAGTTCTGTTATGTCTGTTGTGTTTTCCTCCATTATAACTGGAGATGCCTATGCCAGTGCCTCTGCTCAGCTGTTTACGGTGACATAACTAAAGAGGCATTAACAGCCCGTTGTGACATCACTAAACAAATGTCAGGGCCTTGCTGAGCATGGGAAAGTAGCATTATAGCCCTGAAGTGAATTGACCAGGAAAACAAGGCACAATTTGGACCCTGTCTCTAGCCCATCTTCATGGACATGACAATTTTCTATCATGTATACGAACTTTCCCAGGCAGGAGCAGGTCTATAATAGGGTCCTTTTCTACATCTGAGGTCATAAATCTCACACCTCTCTCCTGGTAAACATATGCACAAAGGTCTTGTCTGTGTTTCATTAGACTCAAGACACTCTAATTCTGTGGTAGAATTAGCTCATATTATGTGTATTTTTTCTTGACTACATTGAGGTTAAATTACACTGCTATTGATCACAATTAAATAAAATTTAAATGAATAACTTACAATACACATACATATACCAAGACCTTTAGCATGTCCAATATTGAATCTTTTAATTGTTACATTTTAAATATACAGAAGTTTATGACACGTGATGGCATAAGTAATGATGGTGATGTTCTCTATTTATGGAATGTTCTTATGGGAACATTAACACATTATATTTATTTTATAATTGTGTTGCATTTGGGCTGTCTTAATATATATCCCATGCAAATATAATAAAAGTAATTATTATATTTAGGGCTTACATTGAAAGCATCTTCCCATGTTTGAGGCCCCTGAATTTCCTGTTTAGACCATGGGACTGACCCTGCCAGTGACAGAAATTCTTGCAGCCTCTTTGTTCATTAGAAGCCTAAGTCATAAGTCCCACTGCTTGTGTCTCTGGCCCATGGAGACACCCTCTAGCCCCTTTGTAATCCTATAAAGTGGAAAAATACCAATTTGTAACAGTTTGTCTCACAGCAGTGTCTGGTGTTAAAGAGTGTCTCGGTAACCCCTCTTTACAACCCCCATGACATAAACTCTACAGGGGGTCCCTGCAGTTACCCAGCACTGTTGAACAACTGTATACAGTCTACAATTCATGATATATAATAAAATCTTTCTCAAAATAAATTAATGTAAAATAATAAATACCACAATTAGGAATTAATAGACTGAGAAAATGTTTTTGTACAAATTGTGACAGATATGTTTAAATCCACTCATATGTGAAATGTCCATTTATCTCTTTAAATACTAGACTCTGAAAAAGTACTATGATACAAGTATATGGGTCAATACTACATTTGCAAAATTGGAAATGTGATTAGTCTTAAGGACACACAAGGAATTCATAATATAATGATAAACAAATTGTAATGATAATGGCATGGAGAGCAACAAGGTAGACATCTTTATAGGAACCCATTATAGAATTAGATGCTTATGGATCATTCCATTTTCCTTTTAGAAGATATAAAACCGCTCTCTGTCTGCCCCGCCACATGCACATGCACTCACAAACATACATCCTTGGTTTCCCACATACAGTAGACACCAAGAGCACAAATAATTCATGGTGGAAGATCTGATGATCTTTCCAGTGGTATTGGAGGGGCGATCGTGACTTATTTATCTACGGGAAGATCAAAACTCTTGAGTGATGCATCAAAGAGAGTGGACATGTGCTGACTCAGGAAAATGAAACATCATTGGCTTTTGAACACAAACATTTTCAGGGACCACACTCCGAATATTTATACTAAAGAAATATTTTAAATGTCTTTTTAAACACTTAATGATGGGTGATAGGAACAAGGTGATTTAAAAGAACCTATACTGACTTCTATACTGCAAATTACGGTTACATAACTATTATTACAGCTTTTTATAAAATAGAAAGAAGCACATTTAAAAGTTACTTCAATGTGCCTAATAAAAATAAGTATTTAGTATAGTAGCTAGGTATACATACATGGGTTGAAGACCAAATACAGACAGGTGTTTAAGATAGGTTGATGAATTTCTTGGTGTGGATACCACATGTTGGGAACGATGACATCACAAACTGAAACTGCTCCAAACAGCTATGTATCTTAAACACCAATGTGCTGAGAGTTGTGGTTTCCATCTCTGACATGGCCAGCCTACTTGTAAGCATCTTGTAAGCCCCTTGAATACGATGCCTAACCCCTACCTGCTCTTTAATACTTGTATTAAAAGAGTCTGCTAAATGTAAATTGCAATCCATAACCAACATACCACAACCACAAATTAATCCTTGGTGATCTCAATGTGACTCAACTGATGAAGAACATTCTAAAATATTCTAAAATAATCATCCAAAAATGTATTCTATTCAAGACTGTTTCTAAAAATAAATACTATATGCTTTCATGCTAATGTGAATTGAATAAAGATTGCGACAACAGAGCTCTGTGAAGAACACACTGGTTGTAGAACACACCAGCATTGGAAGGAATTGTAAATAGGGAATGATCAATCTATCTATTAGTCATCTTGTTCTGCCCAGTGGAGGAGTTTTGGCCTATCCAATACATCTGGCTACCCATGTGATAATGAATGTGACAATAATGTTAAATAATTCAGTTGGGTGAATATGTTTACAGTCAGCCACAACAAGGGCAGTAACACGAGGTAATCCACAGTCCCAACAAAGCGTTCTTCACACATTCTAAGCGATATATCCAGCGCACAACTCTCGGGCAGATTATAATGGGTCTATAGAGTCCAGTGACCTCACAGTCTTTCTCATTTACAGCCAATGACTTTAAGTGTGTCCAATCCAATCCTCAGGTATTTATTGAGAGAGAAGTGCAGACCTGCTCTCTGAGTAAATTGAAATCTGCCTTCTCCCTTGGGATATATTTCCACCTGAATCCACTGGCATGGGGAAACGCTGAACTTCTGAATGGATCAAAGCCACTAGCAAACATGTGCATATATTTATATATAACTAATTGTACCATTTATCCCTTCCGTAAACCATGACCTATTGCTCCAGCAGTAATCTGATTAAACAACCGAAGCATGGCACAGTAGACCCTGTGTTCTTCAGAAGAGGAGATCGTAGCTGGATAAATCAGTGATGATGTGGGACACTTCCCACATGACTGATAAGAGGATCTTTTCAACCTTTCAGGTCTGTAGAGACATATTGTCGTTGACAGGAGTGCATAGTTTCATGTATCCCTGGTCCAGCTGTGCAAATGGGTTACGTGTGAAATGTAAGCTATGTGGGTCAGTGCGGGCAGGAGGCATGCTGGGTAAATAAACAGTGTGATGTAATAGGCAGACCGTTTGCCTTTCTATATTAAACACATAGTTCATTACCACCAAGACACTTTAACCCCATGGACTGTAACGGCCCTGCTTAACCACGTCGCATACATCAAATAATGATAAATATACTTCGGACTTCATTCAAAATGGGATCCGCAGTGTGTTCTAATGCAGAAAGATTGATTCTTATGTGAAAATCAATACCGGATATTCTCTAGAAAGGTGTCAGCTTTTAGTGTTATGGATCAATTTGACAGAGATTCAGCAGCTATTTTAAGATAAAAATGTTATAGTTTCATCAATCAATAGATGAAATTCGTCTTTTTAAGTACCATTAAATGCGTTATACCGTATTTCCAAGAAATTCTAAGTGTAGCCTATAAATCTATATCACCATTACCGGTTTATTGCTAATTGTGGGTATCTACATCCTTAACCCTCATAATGACCCAAATCACTAGCTCTTGTGGCAGATAGAAGGCGCTAAACCTAATTTTACAGCATACACACACATATTAT
>JAODUG010004215.1:0-30337 GCA_027564795.1 Aphredoderus sayanus
TGTCTGTGTAAGCTGTAGAATTAGGTTTAGCGCCCTCTATCTGCCACAAAGAGCTAGTGAATTGGGTCATTTTGACCCAGAGGACATTAAACTAAGCACGAGGGTTAAACTAAGCCTTCCCCTGTTATCAACAATTAGCTCTGAATTGAAATAATTATATTAATTAATTTAAAATGTTCTCGATCAGAGTATGTACTACTGCCCAACACTGCCACCTAGTGGATTTCCACATGTAGTAGCAATAGCTGCCCGTCAAGTCATTTGCTATGTACTCATTGCGTGAAGCTCCGGGGTGACACAAACCCTCCTGTGTTTGTGTGTGCAGTGTCCAAGACCCTGAGTGAGAGGCGCTCCACCAAGTCGGACATGTCCCCCGTGTCCCTACGCTCCACGCTGCCCGCTGGCAAGACTCAGAACCGGGTGTCTCAGGTGCTGCAGGTGCAGGTCCCCCTGTACCCGCTGCGCAAGAAGAGCACCACCAAGGACACTGGCACGCCCAGTACGTAGACCGCTGCAGTCTTGGCACGGCCAGTAAATACACTTACAGTTACAGTGCCGAATGTTGAATCCTTCCATTTGTTTTGCTTCGTGGTAGAGCATGACACACACATGCCACGTGTGTGTGTGCAGTCTCATTGTATGTGTGCCATCAAAGTACAGGGAATGAAATGCAAAAACTCTAATATCCACATTATGTAAAACATTCAGTGTCTTTCATGGACTTGAGAAAGATTCCCATTTGTGTGTTTGTGCATGTAAAAACCATATCCCGACTTCATAAACTGGGACAAGCCTTTATCCCAATTTTGAGATACCCGGTTTTGCCAGGTGGGGTGCACCGTATTAAACCGGGATACTGTTGCATGTATACACCTTATCCTGATTTCTGACAGCTGCAGCAACAGTACCTGCTTCAGCCAAGGGACGTAATCATAGAGACTCTACAGAAAACAGCAACGGTGGCAACGAAAGCGTCTCACTTCTAGAGCGATGCCGAAACAGTTTTGTCTTCTGGTCATAAAATCTCTCGTCTCCCATTGAACGCAATATTAAAATGGCCTTATTATGGATAGCTATAGTGAAATGTATTTAAGAGTAGAGTAGGCTAACAACTAGCCTACATAAATGTCAGTTTAAATAATCGTCACATATAACATCACAAATGTCCGCATAAAGAGAACACAGTAATCAGTTAGTAACCGGAATACTGTATCATGTATACAGGGATATGATTAACCTGATATCTCTGTGCTCATGTAAACGCCATATCCCGATTATGATCAAAACCGGGATAAGCCTCATAACCAGGATACCCAAGTCCATGTAAAGTCTCTCTCTCACACACACACACACGCGCACAGTATGGTGGTGCTACACACTTTTTACCTCTCTGTCCTTCTCCTCCCCGTGGCCAGACGCAAACTCTCCCCAGGTGGTGAAGAAGCCCCCTGTCAGCTCAGCAGACGAGTGGCATAACAAGAGGCCTGCGGAAGACACCGTGTCTGCCCTCTCCTCCATCCACTCCAGCCCTACTGTGTCTCCACAGGGCTCTCCACGCAAAGGTGCAGCCACCACTGACTTTCTGTTGTTACCTGTTCCTTTTCTATGCTTTTAGCTATTGGATAGTCATTTAGGACATTTTATTTATGACATTTATAAAAAGTAATTTGACATTTATAAAAAGTAATTTATGAAATGTAAAATGTGTATGAATAGTCCTGAAGCATTCTACTGTGACGGTTACTAAATTCCATGTTTTGTTCCATTTCTTCTCTATATTCCTCTTTGCTCTCCCACATCCTGCTTTTCTCCCTCCCGCCAGTAGGGGGCGCGCCCAAGTCTCAGAACTCCAGCCAGATGAACCTGTCCGGCTCCTCGTCATCGCTGACCAGCGATGCCAGTACCAAGGCGGGCACGGTCAACCTGCGCAGCTATGGCATAGGTGGGCCCCTCCTGCATAAGACTCTCCTCCTGATGACCAGGCAGCTCAGCCAGGAGGAGGTGGTGGAGGAGGAGGAGGAGGAGGAGGAGGAGGAGGGCCAGACAGCATATGAGAGACTAGAAGAGCAGACAGGGAAGGAGGCAGGAAGAGAGAGGGAGCACCAGGAGGGAGAGGAGCCAGAAATGGAGAAATGCAGAAAAGAAGCGGGCTCAGGCAGGTGTGGCGGCCGACAGCGCCCCCTAGCACCCCAGGGGTTACTGGGCCTGAGCCCGCTGAGAGTGACAGGCAGACTGGACTGGAGGTGGACTCGAGATCCCGTGACGAGCCCTGCGTCCCCCCACGGGAAATCAGGGCCGGTACCGGTGATCCCTCCTCCTCTCCCCCAAGCACGGTTCCCTCACAGCACAGGGGGCGAGTCAGACACCCCCCTTAGACCCAGACCTCCAGAGTCCCCGTGTCCCAGGCAGCTGAGGTCCCCGTTCAGGTTACTGAGGGAGAGGAGTCAGTCCCGGGGGAGGAAGGAGGTCATGTCCCGCCCGGCGGGTGACACGGTGCCCATGTTACCACAGCAACCCTGTCAGGGAGAGCAGAAAGCCAGGAGGTCAGTCAGCCCCAACCCATTCCTCTGGCTCTGCAGGGAGAGACACAGGAGAAGCAAGACTAACTGAGCAAGAGGGAGAAGATGTGTCTACTCAGTTATATAACAGTGTGATGGAAATGGAAGCGGCAGAAAAACAAAGTTATCACTGAACTTTGGACTGAGAGAGAAAATATTTGAGGGTGTGTCTTAATTCCAGTTGGAAAGTGAGCATCCTTTCTCCAGATTAAGCATTTTAGGTCTATGCTGTGCCACAGATATTGTACAATAACACGAATGTCTCTGAGACACAAATGAAAACGGCTTTTAGTGGGTTTTCACAATGACAATTTGTGGGTTGATGTCCCCAAAGCAGACAGAAGAAAAAGTATTTTGTCTGAGGTTGTTAACACAAGACAGTTTAATGTGACACAGTTCCAGTGATTTGTACACAAGAAACGTTATAGTTATTCTCAGTACAGAGTGAAATATCGCAAATGAAACCATTTTAATATGCTGAAAACTCCTACCATCCAAGAGTAAGCATTGTATGGCAGAATGAGAAAAACAAACCCAAACTTATAGATTTCAATGAATGGTCATGCATGCAGTTCCCTGTAATGTATGGTTCCGTAGCATTTCATCCTGTTACACTAATAGAATATTATCACTGAACTCAGTTCTAGTAATGAGTATACGTATATTGATTCCATATTTTGGGTAACAATGCATCTATAAAAGCATTCAGTTTCAGTGTTCTATTTTGTTCTGTTAACGTATATTTTAGGTATGTTAAGTTTACAATGACTATACCTAATAATGTAAAAATTATCAAATATATTTTTGTTATGGCTCTAACAGCATTCTTTTCAATATTGATATTTGATATTCGTATATACGTATTTTTTTACATGACCTAGATAGTAAGCTAAAATGGCACCATAAGAAAAGTTATTGGGGACTTGACCAGAGCACTCTAACCCCTTAACCTTTAATGTCATAATAATAGTTAGCTTGTTTTCTGTATAAGCTCTGAATTTACCAGTCTACTTGAAATGATCAAATCATTAGTTAGACATGTTAACAGTTCTAAGGTTTTGAAATAAAACAAGAAAGTGTTGCATAGGCTCCATTTTTCTCCCACCAATCCACAGAAATATAGTATCGCTGTTACTTAAGACTACCAGCTAGCTGACACATCTGCTGGAAGGCAGCTACTACTAGCAGACTTCCCCTAGAGCCATGCTGTCAGAGTTCTGTTTTATGTACCGTTGAGTCAGGTACCTAAGTGACATGGTAATCTTAACAAAACATTAATCATGGTTCCTTTATCAGAATGTATGAAAGCCAGCTGAATGGTTTGAGACCCCTACTCTGTGTCCTTAGGAGGTTAACAGTCCAGCCTGTCTCCCTCTGCAGGCTACGCCCTCCTGCCGCCCGGTAAAGCAGACAACCTGTCGGACTCCAGCCACAGTGAGATCTCCTCCAGATCCAGCATCTGCTCCGTGGACTCCATGCCTGCCCCTGGGCCCGAGGACAGGTGTAGTAGCAGCAGCAGGACCTGTAGTACTGCTACAACCACTGCCTCGAATACTACTACGACTACTGCTGCTACTAGCGCGACTGCTCCCGCTGCTCAAGAGCACCCCGCGGTGACAAACCCCGTGGAGTGCAGCCAGCCTAGCACAAGGTAACACTGGGGTCTAATACTCCCTCAACCTGTTGTTGTTGTTGTTGTTGTGTTGTCTTAAGGGACCTGAAAGGACCGGGCAAATTTTGCAATCTTGCTGACATGTCCTTTAACTAAAATTGTAAAAAAAAAAAAAAAAAACATTCTGTAAAACAAGCCAGCCAGTTAGATCCAACCCTAGTTGTGACATAGTTTCTGGATTATGGATCATCTCTTAACTATCTTGTCTGTCCCAGTCAGCTATCCAATTAAGTTAGAGTATGTTTTTAAGAAGTACACCGCCACTTGACTGGAATGTTCAGTTAGAAGGGAAGCAATCTGTCTAAAATGACCCTTGCTGCACCTGTCAAGGCAAATCCAATGCACACCCAGCCGATTTATTGTGACTGTAATGCTCCAGGGCAGCCAATTACGGGTGTGCAGAGGACATCAAGAAACCGCTCACTGCATTAGGTATATGAAAGAGTGCGACTTCCTGTGTTAGCCACAGTGTCTTTTAACGAATGAAACCATCTACATGAAAGGCAATACTTACAGTAGGAGACACACACAGTTAAGAGTCACATTTTATTAAGACGTGTTTATGCACTGAAAGTGTCGAGCTTTTAATTTTCTTCATGGGCATACAAGAGCAACACGCATTGAAAGGCACATAGGAATCATGTCCTATACCCACACATGCCTCCACAGCTTCTTTTCTTCTCTCCCATTTTCCACACACACACACACACACACACACACAAACAAATTCACATATACTGTATACAAACACTCCCAGGTGGGTTCTTATCACATCCTTCTCTCATTAGAATGCTAACAATGGGGAGTAGTAAACACTGGGTTTTTATTTGTGTCTCACGTTTACTTCTCTTCTCCCCTTTGTTAACACTGTTTACATATTTATATCATGATTGATTTTTATTTATTTATGTATGTACTTATTTATAGACGGGCTTTTTATGCCATCTGTGAAAACAACAGGCCATTTTTATTGTCTGCGGCATGTTTATTCTTTCTCTATGATCAGACCAGTCTGCCTCATAAAAGGGAGGCCGTAAAATAGACGGACCCAATAATCTGTCGGTTTCTCTGGTGTTATATTACCCTGGCAGCTTTGCCATATAACATCCGCCTGTTTATGAAATATGGCTTGCCTTCACCCAGTGTTTGGTTTTTCCAGTAAAACTGTGGCAGTTTATCAAGCTAAAGTTTATAGGAAAACATTTATGATGTTGTGTGTATATATATCTTTATATATTAACAGAGAAAAGCAGATGTCTGTCTAGTAACTTCTGTCTCGTCCTAACCATACAGGAAGCTGTTGAGCCTAAACTATTTGTTCTTAGATAAACAATTGTCAACAGGTGCACAAACACACATCCTCCATAAAAATGTATGCACGTTATTGAATATGGACAAACTTTAGGCATGAAGGCTGAATGTTGGAGCGAGTGGAATGTGTTAGCTGAACTTTGGCCTGTCGTCATTCCTCTGGTGGTGTATTGCTGCTGTTTTATAGGTCTCTATTACACAGCCTCATTCACGGTACAACACCCCCTCTCATATCTCTTTATTGTTGGTGCATATCAGTGACCTTCATCACTTTCCTATCATTCTCTTTCTCTCTCTCGCTCTCTCGTGTCAAGGTGGCAAAGCAAAATAAGTCCTGGTGACTCGACAAAACAAACAGAATGAGCCAGAATATTAAGCTCTTAAAGCTTCATACGATAGCTTTAACTGTATGGTAAAATACATTTAATATCTGGGATGGGAAATTATACTAGCACACGATAGGGTGTGGTTTATATTAGGGTTACTATAGTAAAAGACACTGCTTCCTGCCACGCCACCTTGAAAAGCTATAATAAAGTGGTTTCTGGGGGGTAAGATTATTAAAAGTTTTCCAAATACAGTTCCACCTCGTGGCCAGAGTGGGCGCCGTTCCATCAAGTAATGCCATATATCAGTACAGTGCTAGTTTCAGCCTCGGGTCCGTTTGCACTGTCACATAAGCAACTCGTGTTGAACGTCTGATACATAGTACGCTCGACAGTACTTTCAGGAAGTGGTACTGTCGATTTTTATTGGCTATTAGCATTGTCACTCACAAGAATAACTGTAAACCCGTAAACTAGTGCAGTGCTTTATTTACTAATTTCTGTTTTTCCATTTATTTTAAGCAGTAACCGTAGCCTGCGGTACTTATTTAACTGATTTACAAGACTTGCAAACAGCCTGTGTAATGTCAGTGTACGTTTTAATGCCCTTCTTGTACGACCTTATGCAGTTGGTCGTCGTGCATGTCAATCAAAATACCTCCCCTGTCAAGTGGGCGGGTCTGGACGCAGTTAGCCTGATGCCAAGTAAAGGCTGTCCAGTAGCAGCTGTCCCTCACCCGGTGTCTCCTTGTGCCTCCCCCACCCCCCCCACCCCCCTGTGCAGCAGCTCCTCCCCCCTAGCTCGCAGCTACGGGTCGCGTGGCTCCACCTTCGCCTCCTCCCTGTCCACGGAGGAGCTGGCCCCGGACCACGCATCCCTGGACTCTGTGGCGGACAGCGGGCGGGGCAGCTGGACCTCCTGCTCCTCCAACTCCCACGACTCCTTCCAGAGCCTCCCCGTGTCGTCCTGCCGGCCCTGGGACCACGGCATCCACGGGCACGCCCACGTGCACGCCCACATGCAGGCCCTGCAGCAGGCCCACCTGGCGGGCGGCTGGCGGCCGTCCGCGCACCTGGCGGCCGTCGCCGCGGCAACAGAGGACGCCGCCCGGCGTCGCGCCGCAGACTCTGAGCCGGCCGACCAATCGCGGCAGAGCTGGGCGTCGTCCAGCTCCCTGTCGGACACCTACGAGGGGAACTACGGCACGATAAAGCGACGCAACGTCTCGCACAACGCCTCCTCGCCGACCAGCGAGGAGGCGGGGCAAAGCACAGACCCCGCCTACAAAACAGTGACGTCAAGCACAGACAAGGGCCTGATAGGTGAGGGGGGGCGCTTGCCAGTTTGAGTCCCTTTGAGCACCGTTGTGTGTGTGTGTGTGTGTGTGTGTGCGCGCTGGTGAATGAACCTCTGTGTGTGTGTGTCCTGTGGATGGTTGTGCAGATACCTTGAGCAGGCTTGGTCTATTCTAGTCCCAAACAAGTGATGTTTTCCTATTAGCTGTATTTCTGTTTAAACTAACTTTCACATCGTTGTAATAGTAGCTTCTAGCTTATATCAGCTGTGGGTAAGTGATGGTGTGGGTTGCATTGCTGTTGTGGTTAAGTGAACACCCTTTACCGTGACTATTCATAAACCTTGAGGTGAGCCTGTTCTGTTTTAAGTGGCGGGAGTTCTAGTCTGTCACATCGACCATGGTCCTGCAGGGAGGATGACCTTGTATTTTAGAGAGCTTAAGGTCCTCTGCCTACGTTTCTTGATGAGACTGTGGAGGTTATTATGCAACATAGGCACATACACTTAGCTCTGTTTCCTCTCTATTCTTATGTGTAATGTATTTAGGTAACATAGTGCACTATGCTGTACACACTATGCAGTATTCTAACAACAAGACTGTGTGAGCTGGTGTTATAGACTGCTAGGTCTGCTGCAGCCATTCATTCACCCCATCAGCTTTATCGTCTCTTTCATTTGTTTTCAGTTGTGTGCTGTGAGACATCTTGTTGATTTATCCCCCCCACCCCCATTATTATCCACCTCACCCCCCACCTCTCCATGTCCAGTGTACTGTGTCACCTCCCCGGGCAACAAGGACGAGCGTTATCGTGCTCCCCCTCCCACTCCTCCAGGCTACCAGGGCTTGGCCCTAGGGGACCTGGGCCTCCCGGACGCCCCGCGGCCCGCCCACCTCCGCCCGCCCGACTACAGCGTGGCCCTGCAGCGGAGCAAGCTGCTCCAGAGCCCCGGGGCGGCAGGGGGGCTGGCCGAGGCCAGGAGGCTGGCGGCCGGCCAGCAGCAGGCGCTCGGCCACGGCGCCTCCCGGCCCCCCAGTGTGTGCCTGCCCCCCCCGGGCCTGGCGGACAGCGAGGAAGGTACGTAGGGGAGCCTCTGGAGGGCCTCGACCCGGAGGCTTGGTTAGTCAGTACAAGTCACTGCTGTGTTTGCCCATGCCCCTTATTCTCCTGGGTCTGTGTATTGAGGTTATCCAGTGGCATTCAGCCCTGGTCCTGGGGGCCCCTGGGACGTTCCATGCCTAGTCCACACTTACACAGGTGTTTATTTTATGCATTTTGGCCTTTCATCCACATACAAACAGTATATATATACTAAAGACGGAGTGTTGGCAGAACTCCTCCCTAGAGTTTGTAACGTCAGCTTCTGCGCCGTTATCTCCTTTTGTTTGACGTCAGAATGTGTGCCGTCATATCCTTTGTTTACGAGGCGTTTCTCTTCACAGGTTTGAAAGCCATTAGGTTTCCTGTGGATGGAGATTTCTTTCTTAAACAGTGCTGTATGGACAGGAGTTTGACTTTTTACTTATTTTTTTAAACGAAGCAGGAAAATATATCCGTGAAGGCTGTAGGAGGCAGTATAAACTCTGTTCGCATGTAGACATGGAAGACATTGGCTTGTAACGTCAGCTTTCCTTTATCGCTTGTTTGATGTCAGCGTGTGTGCCGTTATCTCCTTTTGTTTATGTGAAGCTTTTTTCTTCACAGGCTTGAAAGCATGCAATTGCTTTTTTGGTGTGGATTGAGATTTCTTTTTAAACAGTGATTGTATGGATGGGATTTTCATTTCTTTTTTTTCTTTTCTTTCTTTTCTTTTTTTTTCAAATGAATGGGTCATTATCAGATAATGACCCATTCATTTGAATGAGGTGTGTTGGAGCAGGGAGACCCTCCAGGACCAGGGTTGAATACATCTGACCTAGATATTTGTAGAGGTAGATGTCTTCATCCAGTTTGCTAGCACAATGTTAGCTGTACCAAAAGGTTTACATAGATTCAATAAATGGATATGAAATGTACAATCCTAATAATCACTCAATTGAACAGATGCTTTACAGTTGATTAAGATGGATGGATACAATGGACAGTGCTAGTTTTTGTTTAATTTCTTACAAGATTGTTTTTTTTTATTTTTTAATATACTATTGCTATTATTATTATTATTATTATTGTTATTATTATGATGATGTTAAGACTTCTGTATCCTCTGTTGTTGTTGCAGATGAACAGGTCTCGGCGGTGTAGCGATGGGCTCACACACAGGAATGTTGCTGCTAAGGCCCAGCCTATGGCTCAGCTAGATGCATCGTGTTATTACGCCTCAGAGCACAGTTCTGCCCTCCCACTCCTCTGTGTGACTTCACCACGGACCATAATGCACCGCCAGACCAAACCTCTCTTCACCTCATGAGATGTGTACATCTGTTTTTAAGTCTTTTTAAAAATAACAAGAGAGGAAGAGTGGGAACTTCGGAATGAAACAGTGTGGCTACAGTGTGGTGATGCATCCACCGGGTGGGGTCAAAGGTGAAAGGAATACTGGACAAATGAGAGATGCTCATCTATGATGATGACATTGTGTCTACCTTCTCGCAACCAGACCGCCATGTACCTCCATTTTGTGCTCCAAGCTCTCTTGTCTACAATTGTTTTTACACCCTCAATATTTTGTACAGTGATGTTATGTGCTTTTTTTTTTTTTTTTTGCATATGTAAGCTTTAAGCTGAATGTAAAGAGTTTCACTTTAAGAGTATGAGAGGAAACGACCAAATAGAAATCTGCAGTCAGCAGTGTAAGTATTGGCGTATGTTCAGAGTTTATAGATATAAGGCAGATAAAGGTACATATGTTTTGATTAAGGAACAGAAACTCAATGTTCATACAAATGAATCTGTTTTACTGCCGTTTATCCCTGATTACCCTAACACAATAATGATTCAACCTACTGCCAATTAAAGGTGGAGTCAGGGATGCTGCAGAAATTTGAACCCGAGCATTACAAAAACACCTCTCCCTTCAATGCCATAGGGTGTTCCCTCAGAAGCTGCATAGCCAAGGCCCTGATAGTGATGTGTGGTGGGGTCTGTACCACTGTTTGTCTTTCCATTTACAGAGCCAGGGCTGTGTAGAAACACTGTTTTCTTTTTCAGCGTGCACACAGAACAGGCAGCTAGCAGACAATGAATAGATATTTGTAGTAGAATTTGATTAAGAGCTTACAATGACTCCACCATTTAATGGCCGTGTTTAATTAGTAGTCATGTTTATATGCTAGAGAAATGTATGACGCAGGTAGCGCTGCATTGGCCTGCATCCTGTTTGGGTTGTTAGCTTTTACTGTATGTCATTTGTCCAAGCTAAACTGCCCTAATTATTTGTCTTGCCTTCCTAATACTTACACTTATGACTGCACTTGGAATCTGAGGTCAGAAATCCCAAGAGAGCAAATGGTAGCCTTCTGCTTATGTTTTTTTTCTGTGCTTGTGAGTGTTAGGGCAACAGGAAGTGTGTGTGTGTGTGTGTGTGTGTTTCAAGCACTTATTGTACTTTGTTGAGCTTTACAGTAAAGAATGCAGCGTCTCTCAGGCAGGTGTGTGTGTGTGTGTTGTGCACACCTCCATTCAGCTGCCTCTCCAAGCGCTCGTTCAGATAAACGCGAGGTACTTTAGCGGCATGCTGCCTCCTCTCTGTTCTCTAAAACCTGTATCATAACTCGCTTTTAATGAGCTGAAGAACAAACGCTTACTGCTACCTGCTGAGTAAAGCACACATGGTATTTCATTGCAGCGGCTTTAATTAAACAATGAATTGGCACCGTATGCTCACACGCGCGCATGCATGTGCACGAATACACACAAGCAAACGTAACACAATGACGTACTAGCTGGTGTACTTGCAGATTAGAGTAATGCCTTCAGACAGCAACCAGTGTTTACGCCAATGCTTACACATTTGTTTACAGTGTTTATTAGACTATAAGTTGTCTGTTGAATTGCAAGCTGAAATGTTAAAGTATGATATTCCAGGTTAATTTGATCTTGTAAATGAGTTTTGTGCAGCAGGAATATGCGGATGCAGCATGAACTACACATTCATGTTGTGTTTCAGTGTACCTCATGTGTTGACTTGATTTCCTTTCTTATTTAAAAGAGGGGGCAATGTATAAAAAAAGACTAGATATAATCCTTCTAGTCAAGGGAAAATGTATTTTACTTCTGGCTTGTCTCATTTTCTTGTTTATAGTCTTCCCTAAAATAGAGTACATTTTGTAGACTATTTTAAAGGGGTTTGCTTGTGTTTATTCATGTTGAAAGCGAAGGCTTATTTGTACATTTGGAGTAGAGTTTAACCCTAGTCTGGTTAAACAGGAATTGTATTTAGCTACAGAACAGCAGGGGCGTAAACTGGAATAAGATATTCTTCTCTTCTACAGCTGTCTGTTTATCTGTGATGCTTTTTTTTTTTATTATTTGCCATACGAAGACTTGAAATTATTAATGCTAATATATACAGTGCATATATGAATTTATACCTTTTTTTCGGGCCATAAATTAATGTTAACTACTTGATTGTGTATAAATGAGAAAAGAGTCCTCTATAAAGGCTATTTTTAAATATTTTGTTATAATAAAAAAAGATGGTTGTGATCGCCACATTTCTGTCTTCGGCCAGGAATTTTTAAACAATCTATTTGTTGTTTTCATTGTTGAATAGGCTACTTGGTTTCATCCCCTCTGTGTTTTAGTGCCATTTTTGCTCTTTGTACAATCTACAATTTCTGCTGTGTTTTGGGATTTGACTCTTTTTCTTTCTTTTTTTTAAAACTGATATTGACATAACATTTAAAAACACTTTCAAATCCTGCGCGGGTGTATGGCACAAAGAGAAATCTCAAGACCTTCTCAATACCACATTTCTCAAAAGACCTTCTCAACAAACTTTTGAAAATGTTTCAGTTTTGATTATTCCTGCCTGGAAATATATTAACATTCTGTAGCACAAGGAAATAAATCCCACACTGGATGGTTGGAGGGATTTTTTGGATGCCATTACATCCCTGTTTACTTCAGTTTACAACAAAACAAGAAATGCCACAGTGCCACATCCTTTACAGTAATGTTGTGGTTTTATGTTAGCACTGATAACTAAGTTATACATTAAAAATATATTTGGTTTAGTCTGAAACCCCCAACCTTTTCTTATCTGCCTTTCTTAATAGAATTGAAGGGAAATTCACACAGGTGGTTTTCAATTACAACTCTAGTCCAGAACCTTAATGCACGTACAGTTAAGTCACTTTTATTATTTTTTGCACAGTATTTTCTAGAGGCTAAACCTTGAGTCAGTATTACATCTGTAAGTTCAAAGAAATGTACTTTGTGTGAAAGAGGTTTACTATAAAATTGTCCTGGAGTTTGCGAGGAATCATTCCAAGTCAGAGCAAATTGGTTTCCTGTTTCCTATCAGTTTCTAAAATGTTAACCGAATTTAAATAGCCATTATGTAAGTAAGGCTCACAACTGAATATTAACTTTTACAACGGCAAAATATTGTATTGCATGTTAACATGTAATTGTAATGTTTTATACCGCATCAACCTTGAGCACCAACTGTTAACATCTGATGAAACTTTGCTTTTCCATTGTGCTTTCAATGGACTTCAAACTATATTCCCCATTATTTTAAAAGGAAAATAAGTTAAATGTTTTGGAAGAAGGCATTTCTTACCCCTGACATTTAGCTGCAATGCAATAGCATGAGTACCCTTACAATATGCTAATGTTTGTTTTCTGGGTTGTGTTGCATTCAGCTGATACCTGCGGCCTACACCATACACACTATATATTGTACATCTAGGTTATTCAAAAAGAGTAGAGTAGCATTTGCCTCCAAGATGTCAGTATATCTGAAATGCTCATCTCATCAGAGGCAGTTCCCTGCTGACTGATTTGCCCCTTCCCTCCCCCCACAAGCGCAATTATGAGATGTGAATATGTTCTGTCAAGTGCAAACATCGCTAGGCGTATGCATAGCAGTAGCTTTAGCTAAAGGTGTTTTGTAGCGCACTCTGTACCAAGAGACTTTACCTGGCCTGTGGCTTAACGTTTGCTTTTCGTCTTCACACTTCTAGCTGTTGTACCTTATGTCTTTTAGAAAGACGACATGATTTTGCTCATATGCTTTTTATGTATTTTTACCAGGTGATTGTAAATAGTTGTTATATTTTTGTTTAAGAGAATGTTTAAAAAAAAAAAAATTCTCCAAGTCTACTGATATGAATTTGGACAATGAATAAACTGTTAAACGTAGAGGATGTTGTGTTTTTATTGAGGGGGACAGCTCTCAGTGAGGGTGGGGTTATTTTCTCGCCCCCATCCCCTTCTCAACATACATATGTTAGCAGCAGCACCAACTTGGTAGACGTGCTAATCGCACTAGTATTTCTTCTCAAAAGTTGGAAAGTGGACAGCCATATTATATTGTTCTTTAAAGTTTTACTTTAATTTATTATGGTTTTGCTTTGTCAGAAACAGAATAATAGAATATGACTAATAAATGAACTGAAGCAGCTATGCCGCAAGCATGCAGTAAACTTTGGTTGGCCTTTCTGGATATACATGTATAAAACTGATAGGTTAGAATATGGGAACATTTTCTTAAATTAGAATCTACAGTAATTACAGAGAGATCCTGTTTATTTGCAGGAACTTTTTATTTTCTGTAAAACAGTAATGGCCATAATATTATCACCTTAGCGATATAACTTTATCTATAATATACTATAGTATATAATAGTTAAATAGTCATATAGTATAGTACTATATAATACTATATAATACATACTATATAACTGTTTACAGAGGCGAAACAGGCGATTTCCTTAGTGCTAGTGTTGCTAGTATTTGTTCATTTGCTCTGGATGTTTAGAACTGAATCTGTGCTCAAGGTCAATACATTGCAGAGCCACAGAAACATGTGCCGGACTTTCTTAAATTATTTATAACCTATGAAAATATTGGACTAATCTCAGTCGAGTTAATTGTATAAAGATAATGTTTTGATGTAAGTGGGAAATATTATAGAGTTGTGACACTTACACCACCACTCAATCATAAGACATCCTGACAATTAATTTATATTTAACACTGCTTGGCCAGCATGAAAGGCAAACAAATCATTCTGCTTGGCAGTGATTGACAACTTAAGTGACAGTGACTGTCACCAACACAAAGTATGTTTTTTTCTCCTGTTCTGAATTGATTGGATTTTGAGAGTGACGGTACTGTAAGGCCGGGATGTTAAACCACACATTCAAAGCTTTGGTCTCACTCAGTTCAGAGAGAATTTTCCGGATTGATGAGAGAAGTGAGTCGAACTGCAAGTGGGATTTGCCCCTGAAACGAGTCTGGGAAATTACACACAGATTCAATTATACATCAGGGCAATTTATCCCCATGGGATATCATGGGAGAAAATGTTTTTTCCCTAAAATATGTGTGTGTTGTGTTTTGTGCCTTTATGCACACCGTACTGTGCACCTGTGTGCTTGTGTATGTGTGTGTGTTTTGACTTTGAAGTTTTGACTTTGGCCGGAGGAGGTACAGCATAAACATTACCTCCTGAGGGTTGTGCTGGTTCCTTTAGCATATTGCTGTTTAAATGAACATTTGTGAGTCAAAACAGTTCTGGGATATATTCTGTCACCTGTACTGGACCTGGACATCACCCCTGAGCATTTAACACCTGTGTGTGTGTGTGTGTGTGTGTGTGTGTGTGTGTGTGTGCTCGTTCATGTTCATACACATAGCTCTGTTTGCTTCACTGTCTGCTAGTTGGGATTGGGATGTGAAATAAGCATATAGATTATATAAGGGAGTGAGGGGGGGGTGGAAAGGTGACTTCCTGTACAACTCAGAGGTGATCGATGACTGCTGTCTGACCGCATGCATCCAGCAGACATATTTCCAATTTCTCATACATGAAAGCACCATGCTTTTTGTCTCAGAGCAAACTCACAATATTGGTTTTGGATGAGACACTGGACATGTACTCTATGCACATACTGTAGTGTGTACTGTGTTTCACTGAGGCTTGATACAAGTTACTACTTCTATCAATTGCATTGTAATATTTACCACATCAGCCATATCTTAACATGGTGCACAGAGATTTCAGAAGGTTTTTCTATCTTTTCTTCAATTTATTTGAACTTTTCTAAGTAAAAACTGCATGATACTATAGAAAGAGTCCACATTTAATACAAGAAAAGTTTTCCAACACTCAGAACAGACTTAACTGACCTCTTGACTATTCCCTTTCTCCCCATAAGGGGGCAGTGGTGCTACTTGCAAGCATATATTGAGAATGGGAAGTTCCCTTCACAAATCTGTAACTGAAACCCAGCTTTAAAGAACATTTGTGAAAGCAGGGTGTTTGGGAAGCATATTTGCTCTCAGAGATTGGCCATCCCATTAAAGGCCAAATTACCAACGGTGTGGCCGTGCTGGAACAAGTCAGCCTATACTTTGTTAAGGCAACGATTATATCTGTCTCAATTGTCTATGTCCTTTGTGAAAAGTCTCTACTCTCCTTCCCTAACTAATACATTTTTCCAGGAGGGACAAATGACTGCCAAGCCACTCCTCCATGATGTAATTTAATTATTTGTTTCAACGGGCCATTTTCTGTTGGCACGCGTGCGTGTGTGTTTGTGTGTGTGTGTTGCCCACCACACTGCTAGAGTGAGAGCATGGTTACATTAGAGCACATTAGTTCTCTGACTTGGTGTCCTTTCTATGTTTTGGTTCAGGCGTGTGTGTGACTGCCTACCTCATCTGTGCTGCACTCAGGTGTAGAGAAAGAGAAGGCATCAGGCATTGTGATGTTCCCTCCCTAACCAGAGGAAAGGCATTTGGAAAATTAGCACCGTATCTTCGTCATTATCATCATCATCAGTTTAAATACCTTCGAGAGGGAGGGATCCATTAAATAAACGTCTAAGGGTTGTGTCACAGTCGCACACAGTTGACTTTGTACGATGTTTGTCATTTAAAACTGCACGCGCGCACACAGACCACAACAAAACATTAGCATACCCTCATTCAGACATGTGTGTTCACTATTTCTGTTTGCATATTAATATTTGCACATTTATAATTTGCAGATACACTCATAGAAACACTGTTTTAGAGCTTGTGTGTTTCCGAGAAACACTGAAGAAGGTGCATCACACATACCCTTCTCCTAACCCTCCTGTTGTCCTCCGGGTCAAAGTGACCCAACACACTACCTCTTTGTGGCAGATAGAAGGCGCAGTCTGTTGGCACAACCGGGTAGTGCGTTTGAAACCCAAGGACAACAGGAGGGTTAATGTGTGTGTGTGAACATGCAACAGTAGTTAGGTCAGGAGTTTGGATGTGACTAAGAAGCTAATTCCCAGGACCTCTAGGACACACGCACACACTGTACGTAGACTGTTCTGTCTCCTGGTGTGCCTGAAGCAGACCCAGCAGCAGTTAGAGGAGGCTTAGAAGATAGAGAGACACAGGCAGAGAGAGAGAGAGATGGCTTAAGATGTAGGTAAGGTGGAAAGGAGTGGCAAGTTGGAGGAGGGTGACTGAAGACCTAAATACGCCCTCCTCCCCCGGTGAGGACATGGATGAGAGAGGTGAGGGGAGAAACTTAGTGGGAGAGCAACTCTGCCCCGAGCACAGATGACATGAGATATATGAGAGAGAGAGAGAGAGAGAGAGAGTGTGTTTGAAGGGGAGGGGATATTGCAACTCCAACAGAATTAGAGATAATGGGGAGGAAGCAGGGGAAAAGGGAGACAAGTGGAGAGAGGATTGGAGGGGAGGAGAGGAGAGGTGATGAGAGGAATGGAAAAGGAGACAGGAAGAGAGATGAGGGGAGAAGAGCGGAATACAGGCAACAGGAGGAGAGGAGGCTCTGACCGCCTTGTGTGTGTCTGGTCTGATGTCAGCTCTTTGATCCTGCACTGCATTTAACTTCATGTTAGACGCTCGTTCTAACTGACAGACAGGATTAAAGTCTCAGCCCAGCATTTATTTGACTGAACATTTCTAACTGCATTTACCTCAGTCCCTGAGGCGTTTGACACTACTACTTTAAACAGTATAGTTTTACAACTTTTATAATTCATACAACCAGTTACAGGCCTCTATTAGTCTGTACATACAGTACATTACATATAAATGCACTTGTTTCTTAGTTAGAAGCTATTACAACATGTCTTACAAAGATACAGAGAGCTCTCCCTGGACTATTTGTGACCTAAATCCCTATGAAAACATATTTAACCACCAAACCTAAGACTGCAGTGTAATGCATGTATTTGCCATGAGGGGGCAGGGATAAGAAAAGACAGATCCCTGACACATGCAAGTTACGTAACACAATGTTACAGCAGGTGAGCTGTGACAAGTGTAGATACTTAGTGCAGAAAATAGCATACTAATACAACATATCCTTGCTTTACATAGTGAACAAACGCCTGCTCATCGGGATTTTATTACAGTGTTTTACTGTTTATTCATTATTTCATTTCCCTGTCATTCTCTACTTCTGCTCGCCCAGACCCACAGTTAACAAGTAGACAGTTTCCATCATCGTCCTCAGTCCAAACATTACTTCACAGGCTGTCAGAGAGATAGGTGTGTTACCGTGTGTGCGTGTGTGTGTGTGTGTGTGAGAGAGAGACATACAGACAGACCTTCAGACAGGTAAAAGTACATGTCATGAGAGAAGAGACAGCTGAAGTTATTGTGTGTGAGTGACAGAAAGCAATCAAGAGATGGTCTGCAGTGGTTTGCAAAGTCAGCCGGCTCCCCATCCGCCTACTCTAGTAGTTACAAGATGCTATCTAGGGGTCACAAGGTTTACTTTTATTGTTGTTTGTTTGGTTGTTTTGCTAACCCTCGTAATGTATTTAAAAAGCTCATATTTGGCCATATGGCGGCGCCATCTGATTGTGTATGATGTGTTGTTTTTCAATTGTCATTGCTGTGTGTATTTATTTCTTTATTAATTATTTCTTTATGTATTTGTGTTGTTTTTGTGTGCCTTTTAACCCTGTTGTCCTCAGGTTTCAAACTCACATCTTGTTGTGCCAGCAGTGCCCATCATATGTGTGTGCAAGCTGCAGAAGTAGGATTAGCGCCTTCTATGTGCCACAAGGAGCTAGTGATTTGGGTCATTCTGACAGTAAAATAAATATATAATTGCTGTTTGTGTACATGCACACCAAAACTAATTTTTGTAGTGCTCTGCCCTATACTGTAGGTCAGTGGCGCTGACCCCTCGGTGGCCCAAAAATAACTTGCTAATCCTTAAACCCTCCTGTTGTCCTCCGGGTCAAACTGACCCAACACACTACCTATTTGCACTGCTGGCACAACAAGGTGTGTGGTTGAAACCCAAGGACAACAGGAGGGTTAAAATATATATAATATATAGATGTATGTATAATATAATACATAAATAAATAATAAATAAATAAACAAAATAGATCCAGCACTGACACTAAAGAGAGCTACACAACCAGACACAATCTGGTGGCGCCATCTGCTGGCAGTGCTCAAGGACAACAGGAGGGTTAAAAAGATCATCATATTCCATGCAGCAATGTTGTGTGTATACAGTATGTGTTAGTGGGCCATGGTGAGCTATATACAATACGTCTCATATATAGTTAAGCGTGTGTGGAAGCAATTGTGTGTATTTTTCTGTCTTATTGATAAAGAATCCTAGTCAGTGTGAGTTCAACTGAATGACTGTTTAGACCTCCACATAGAGGTGAATGATCGCCTCGCCTGCTCTGTTAAATCTGATGGAGACAATTGGCCTTTGGCTAGGACAGCGCCATCTAACCTACCCCCCTCACACACACACACACACACACACACACACACACACACACACCACACCTTGCCATTTAATGTCCTGAGTATCTATTCACTAAAGTGGTTTTGAGGCATTTGAAGACCATTTCTATGCAGCACTGCTTCTGTTGATCTGCCCAAGGACAGTTCTCTCTACAGAACATTCTGGAATCTGATTTGGTCTCCCTCCACCCACTCTAAGCAAAATATCCTTTTTTAACCTTTTATTTCTTATGTCTGTCTGTCTCTCTCTCTCTCTCTCTCTCTCTATTTTGTCTTTCACTGGTTGAACTTGTGGGGTCAAACTGTTATTTACTAAGGTTTTAATAGTTTAAATAGTTTGGAAAGAGTGACATGTTCAGACCTGACAAAACGTAGCAAAACCTTTTTTTTTAACAGAAACGGTTTTCTGCAACTACTGCTTGGCAGCTGAGGAGGCAATTTCTTGCAACCATTTAGAAGAATTTTCGAGCAATCAGTTTACATACACTTACAAATGTGGCTTCAAATATCTTCAATTGTTGCATACTCCAAGCTGCAGTGGATTTCTCAAGGACTTTAGTTTGATCCATTATATGTACTGCTTTTTAATACAGCATGTATATACACCACACTGCTGATGCTCAATGAGAGAAAAATCTACCTCAAAGCCTGCTTTTCACCGTTTCGTAACGAGGAAGCATGTCGTTCCACCTGGAAACCGTAGCAAATCGGTACACACCGTTTTCAGATTGAACGTGTCCCAGGCCTGTCATGACTCCTTAGTCACACCCTAGAAATGCTGACCTCTGACATCTCATTCTGATAGGAAGACGGTGTGGGTGACAGTAGAAGAGAAAAACTGCTCAGATCATTTGTTTCTTTTTTTAAATGTTTTTAGACATTGCATTGCTGCAGTGTTTTACGACAAATGCAGTACGCACTGGTTATTAATTAATGCATTTATCCCATAACCAAAATGGTGATATTATTGCATCCTGCAATTTCCTGTGGCTGTAAAATGTATTCAACTTCTTCTTCCTTCTTAAATGTAATGACAGTGTTATTGTTTAAACCCCAGTGTCCCAGGTAAGAGGAATGATAGTAAATTATAAACCATGTATTTTCGTCCTGGATAACGTCACTGGATTGAGCACTCCACTCCACTATGTTTATGCTGTTTCCATTCTTTTGTAATGTCACCTTGGAGTGGATTTTCTTTGAAGAACTTTGAAGTACCACCAGCCACGGGATCTGGATGCCCCCCTGCAGTGTCCCGTCCAGCGGCCAACCAAGCAGGCTTCCTGTTGGCTTCCTACATGAGGAATATGACCTTCCCACTCCACAGAGGACACCCTAACACCCGCTGTTGCACCCCCCTCCCACCCCCCACCAATTTGAGGTAAGCCCTGTCTTAATGGCCAAAGGCAGGACACTTTTAGGAAGAGCTTTAAGTGGCAATATCGGATTTCAAGACATCTGAATAAAACCATTTATTTAATAACTTGCTCAACCACTTGAGGGCTGATGAAAATATTTTATTTTAAAAATTTTTTATAAAGAAACACCTCATTTCTCTGTATTACATGTCTGTTTTATTTAAAAATCGCTACTGTACATCTCAGTATTTTGTAGGTCTTTTTTTAAGATCAGCAGGTTCCCTGGAACCATTTGACATTAGTCACAGTTTTATGACTCGGCTGTTGGGAAAAATGACATTTTGCAGGTGAAGTCAAAATCAATAGCCCTCCAAACAGACAGAAGGACAGAACCACCACGGCTGCCACAGCTGAAATGGATCTAATCTGTTTGGAAAGGTTGTGTGGCTGACATTTTTTGCACGATTGAGAAATACATATATACTTCTCTCTTGATTGCATACTGGACTTTCTGAACATTATCCTTGATACCAACTCAACCACATAAGAACCAATCACAAAGAAGGTGTCTGTAAATTCGCCCTAATCGACACAACAACACTGGAGAAATCACAGTGCTCACCTTGTGATACAGTAGCAGAACTGTTATGATAAAACTGAATGGTGCCTTCTGTTGACACTGTGCTGTTCCAGAGGACAGGATACTGTGTGCCTAACATTTATTGTAGAGGGGAGGACAGTAGATATGCTGCATAATTCAAATGAATTGAATCTTTTCAGACATGAAATGAATAACTATAAACATCTCCTGACATAACTTGATTACCAGCTGACTTCCTAGAACACATCATGGATTCGCCTTTCCCAGACTTGCCCCAAATCTAATCTTACCTGACGGGTTATGAGCTGGGCCAGAAAGAAGAGGCTGCCAGCTATTCAAATGCATTATGGGGGGGGGGGGGCAGAGAATGGTTGATGGAGCCTCAAGTGTGATTCACTTGTGTAAGCATGTGCGCATCATGCATGTGCACATCTTAGTCTTAGTGTCAGAATGCGGGTGGGTGATTTTGTCCAGGGTCTCATTGTAATACTTGGCACCGCTGTCCATATAACTTAATGACATTGGCCACTGACCGTCACAATGCCCCTTTGACTGATGAATGTGTGTGTGTGTCTTAGGCCACACCATCTATATGTTTGAATACAATTAATCTGGTTTAACAAAGGGAACTGTTAGAAACAAAAGGAGGTGAGAATCTGGAAAAGAGGGGTAATGTGGGTCAGCACCCACAATACACCTGGGGAAATATTTTAGGACAACCCCCTCACCTTGTAATACAGTACATGTAATTGTACTGACCTAAATGTAACTTAAAAATGATGTTATATTATAGGTTTATTGTACATTTTTACATAATTTTAAATAATATGTGAACATAAATAATACATATTATTAATATGTATTATTTAATGATTTCTATTTTTAATTAATATGTGAATATATTACAAGTAGCTATTTGTGACTCATACAATGAGTCACCAAGAGTTGATGTGTGGTGATAGCACTAGTATGAGGTTGGATGTTTGCCTGTTATACACCATGTCCTATGAGCCAGCATAAGAACAGTCAACAGGCTGAAGAAATATACATCATTCATCATTTACAGCATCCTTCAGCTTAGTGGGACTCTCTCTAGGAAGTCTGTGTTGAGCCCACATGACAGCAAAGACACAAAACACAGACAAGAAATAAATATGTGCCAATAAATGTGCACAAGGCAACTTTGGGATCATTTAAAATGGGCCAAAACTTGTCTTTAGGAAGCACTGCAGAAGCATGATTGCATAAGATACTGTAGTAACAAATAAAGTGCAACTAACATTTTAAAACAAAACACAAAGGTAAGGATCAAATCCAAACTCTTAGCTCCACATGATATACATACTTCACCAGTGGAACGCAACAACAGAATTGACTAATGCCCAGCCTGGCCGGATATATCTGTTATCAATAAAAGGCATCCACAGACAATCACTGTGACAGGCAGGGCCTGTTGAGCGCAGAAATGGCCGAGCTCACAGCAGGGTTGTGGAAATGAGTTTTCCCATACAGTTGCATTATCACATCAATCTTTATTCCATGTTCAAGGGGTTTCACATTAAAGGTGCCTTGCGTAGTTTTGCCCTTCCCTTCCTACTTGCATATTATGCAGCGAAGTACAGACAAACTGACCGGCAATCAGTCTGCTTGTGAACTCCGGTACAACCTGGCACACACACACACCTCCCACTGCAACGCAACACTAATATTTTATCAAGCCAAATTACAAGAGTTTGCCCGTGAGTTCGGATGAAAACCCTGATGTTATCCACTCAATTCAGTATTTTGTTATGAAAGTAGGTAGAAACCCGTTAGCTGGCAAACTCACATATTGGAACATAACGTACTAAAACTACAACACAAAATCACACTAGCCTGTTCATTTCAGTTACAGTAATGTTAGCTTACCTGTCCAAGAATGTAAAGCCAACTCTAGGTAAACTTTGATCCTCAAAACCAAACGGAGGTCTCTCCAAGCTTCAAAAGCTTTGCAGTGATACGTGTTTTCGCCAGACATTTATCAGATTCCCGTTAAGCCTGAAGGGCTTTAGAACATAAAGCCTTTTTGTTGTTGTTGTTGTTGTTTTTTAGTCTTACTAGGAGTTTGTGTTGGAGTCTGTGTTGTGCTGGAGCCGGTTGTTTATCTTTGTGGACTGCATATCACTACGTTACTTTCCGCTGTAGAGTGCAGAACCACGGCAGCAATACAGTAGACTTGTGAATGCACATGAATGACACAGTGTCCTTTACATATAAACGAGTATAGAGGCTGTTACAGATAACCGAGAAAGTAGGTGCATGGGTAATTATTTAATTATTTAGGCAGGGTTACAACGAGTTCACACATTAGCAATAACAAATATATAATATATGTACTAAAAACTATGCTAGGCACCTTTTAAATGTTCAATCACTAAAAAACATTTGACGTTTTTCTAACTTCACCTTCAAGAAGAGAGGTTCGAAATAATTTAGTTTAAATTCCCTTCCTTGGTTCAGAAGGTTTGTTCCATCGTCTAATCAGGAATTAAGTAATCATGATAAAAAAAGAAACACATGGTGACCAATACTTTCTTGTAATCACTAAATGTCATAATTATATAATTTAGAATGTATTTAGTACAGCTAGTGTGACACATAACATGTAGCTAACAACATACCATGTGACAAAAGGAGAAAACTAAGTGTGGAAATTAGAGAACTAAGGGAAGAAAAGACTCAGCAAGGGCTCAGCCTGGCAGGTGAGCACAGCTGTTCAAACAGCAAACCGCTGCTATCACGCAGAGTTGAGGGAACAAAGGTGTGGGTGTGGGAGAAGATTGAATCCAGAGCTAGACTGGTGGTGCTGGATGTGTTGAGAAAAGCACAATGTGAGAAAGAAGGGATGACGGGGAAATTAGATTTGAGAGAATGTGAAAAATAACGATAAACAAATGGCAATGTGGAAAAATAGGAACTCACTATGTAGCGACACCACAAATTAAACATTTTCTCAGTAACAATGTCTCAGTAGCATCACAGTAGCAATTTTCCAATGAATGTAGCCTTTCCAGTAAAGAGGTACTTTATCCACAAATATGTGTCTACCGTGTATAGTTGTTACTGTATACCAACGGTAGAAGGTACGCTGTAACCGCTGACCATGTTGCCTACAAGTACATTGTAAAATTACAAAGTGGTACAGAGTGCACCACACAACACTATCACAGCCTTGGCAATGCTTGTCCAGTTTGGGGGCGGAGATTCTGATGGAAAACCCTATGGCATTGAAGGAAGATGTGCTTTTTTTCAAATATCAACAATCTTTCTCTAGAATGATTGACTCCACCTTTAATAACTGGTGTCATATGTAGACTTTACTACTTTATTTCCAAGCAGAAGCTCAGTGACTTTGGCTTGACTATCATTTTCGGATATTATTCAGAATATGACATGTTTGAAACGTTGACTCATTTTAAGGTTTAACATTTGGATTAATAATAATTATAATGGAGTCCATGTAAATGTACTGTATTGTATAGAGAAGTTTTGGAAGGACTTTGGAAAGAAAAAGAACAAGGAGTAAATCAAAGGAGAGAGAGAGAGAGAGAGAGAGAGAGAGAGAGAGAGAGAGAGAGAGAGAGAGAGAGCGAGAGAGAGATATTGATTCTGTCATCGGGGTGCTGGACCTCCTGCTGACATCTCCGCTCTGGAGTCTGACACTCCGTTTCATGATTCGGAGAATGTCTTTCCACTCCCACATGCAAAGCCGCCCCCCTTCCTCTCCTTCCCTCCCTCTCTCTCCCTCATGAGTTCACACACATGTCTCTTATCTTTTACCCAGACATACTCTTCTGGCGTTGTAGTTGTCCTACACCTCCCTCCAACATTCCTCACCCACATAAACACAGAAGACACAACTGAGTTCGTGTCTCGTCCATCATCGGAGCTGTGTGCCAGCACGCACGCAAGCCATTGTCTGGGAGGTAGAGAGCTAGAAGGCACCATTGAGGTCGCTTACGGTGGAGGTGAAATGGTCTGGACTATGTATGTCACGTTTAATATGAGAGACCCCTGCCCTGCGGGGGATTATGGTGGAGCAGGGTGGATTAGTCAGTGGAGAGACTGAGTGGTTTTATCCTTCCAGCAGCAAATATGTGTCTATCAACACCTACTGTCCAAAGTCACCTTGTGTAAGATTATGCCAGCGGAGGCAAACAGAGAACAATGTGATTGGAACATGGGCTTGCCAGTGGATCTTTTGCTGGCCTTACGTGTCTTTATAGTGATACAGTTGTTCATTTTGAAATGTGTGTTTATATAATTTGCCTGATCAGTTGGTATGATATTCCCCCTGCCGATGATTCATCTGAATTATGCTGACAGCTGGTATATATGTACATGTATGTGTCTGCACTAGAGTTAACACCACTCGACATAATGCTCACAAAATACATGTAGTGTGTTAGAGAACATGATGCTGTACTGTAGCTTGCTTTCCCCCCTCAATCCAAGGAGGTCTATTTTAAATAAGAACTGCATCTAATTATTTAGCTTCTGATTGATCCATGTTAAAGGCTTAATTCTCATATAGTACTTTCACACTGTGTGGCTGAAGTTGAACCAGTCTTTGCTCTATGCACAAATAATAAATAGCATGTAGTCCTCAATTCCTGCTTATTAGGCACAGCAGGAATAATGCGCATTAACATCTGTCGTGTTTTAGTTGGGTAACAGTTCCATACTGCAATGCTTTGCCTTTCCAGTGAATTCCCTGGTCAGATGTGTTACAGCATATAAAATGAACTATAACATCTCCAGCTACAGTCGGGTGACTATAGGCTCATGAGCTGGGGCTCTGGAGCTCTTTCCTTTTACCCATTAGCCATGCATCGACAGCTGATCTAATGGACACTGAGGCTAATAAATGGCCAGCTGGTGCTGAAGTCCTGTGAGCCAGCCAACAGTCACTGCAGTTTATTGGAGCCAAAACCATTATTCAATGGCAGCGTGACTTACCCGGATGACATGGAGACTCTGGCAGTTTTCTTCCGTTGCCCCTGTGATAATAAGCAGCAGATGTGTCGTTGTCTCAAACAAACCTGTGACAGAATACATTGCTACAGTAGCGTTGCTAGCATTGTTTTTAGGATATGTATTTACAAGTTCACTCTTTTCTCAAGTCACATTGATATCAAATACTGTCAAATACTCTCTTTTACATGAGACACCTGGCTAAGGTAGCAGCCCTACACAGTCACAACCTACTGAATTGTAACATAGAACATGATACACTACTGTAGTAGTTATAGTATAGAACTATAGTTCTATACTATAGGACAGCTATTCACATTCAGTGAATAGCTCTCCATCACATTTACGATGCCCTTAAATTAATCAATGGATATAAATGTGACTACTTTTAGATGTTTTTGAATATAAACTCCATGCCTAAGGTGCCTACCGGTAGGAAGGTAGAAAATTTAATTTCAATGATTGGTCCTTTTGGTTTTTGGAATTGACCTTGCCTCTCAAGGGATGGAGCAGACAGTGAAGGGGTTGGTTTTTGGGGTTGTGCTCTCTTTGCTTTATATTTAAGCAAACTGTGATTGCAACTCTCAAATCTTACCTACTGTACATCAAAATGAACAGGGACCATTAGCTCAAATCTGCCCCTTGTGGCCAAAGAAATGTGACAACAATTGTCTGCTAGTGTTGATGGAGTAAATTCAATTAATGATTCAGACTTTGAATTTGCCATTCATTAAAGCCTTACCTTAAAACAATTTGTTCTGATGAGGCCTTATAATGGCGTTGTGATATTTGTAAAAATTCCATCCACATCAAACGGGAACTAAATAAAGTACGTGGTGTCCATGCCCATGCTGTCTAGATGTTGGTGATTTCTATACAGTACTATAGATGTTGACTAAATTGCTAAAACTGGAAGTCTCCAGACTGCTAGACTGTAGATATTGTATAAAAAGCAAGGTTACATTGAACTTTTCAAATTCAGTCTCTGATACTTATTCCTTTTGTTTCACACGATTGTTTGACCCAGTGGGAGTGTTTACTCAAAAGAAAGAACTATATCCTTGACTCAAAGGGCTACTGTCCACCATAACAGCTGTCCAGTGCTATTAATCTCAGATACTGTCAACAGTTGGTTCATGTTCCTGTACCTCTGTCAGACTAAGGTTAACACACATACAATCCAATAAATCTTGAGCTGAGAACAACCTCAACCTTTCTGATCTTACCTTCCCGACCTCAGAGACAACACTAGAACGTGCCAGAAGTTTTTATACATTTAGCCTTTCACTTTCCAAACTACCAGCATCAGAATCGCACACTAATGAAAACACTTCCTTATCTGTCCTCATGAATTTTAATATAGACACACAGATTACATTTCCGAAGATACCACAAAACCCAAGGAAATAAATTGCCAAGTTTCTGACTGTATGCATGTGGAAGAAATCTTATTGTTTTCTATGAATATATCAGCAAGCAAGGGCTGTAGAGAGGTAAATGAAATAGTTCATAGAAAAACGAAGGAATGAATATAAAAATCTAAAGTACTGTATATATATTTTGGAACTTTAATAGTTTCTTTCTTTCAGATCAAATATTTGTATAACTATACAACTGGGATCAGAGTTTTCCAGTGCCTCTTTGACAGCATTTTATAGGGTGTAGATTAGTGTAGATTTAGTGTAGATTTATTGCTTACACATTGGATTTGAGAGGGGCTTCCTCGACATTATAATATACAAGACTTGTACAGGACTCATCATAGATAATCTCATCATAGATAATCCCTATCTGTATGCACCATAAACTCACTCGCCAATTTAGCAAGATGTACTGTACTGTAGTTTTAACATACAATAATCATTAATGAAATTCATTTGAATCAATGCTCATAATGCACATTAGATTATTGATGTATTGTCCATTTATAATACTGCATGCCCAAAAGTCTGTTTATTTATCTGTAGTGCCTTCTTACCAGTCGCTCTCTTTATCCACGCTGCCTACTGCTCTGCTAAAATGAAGACATACAGTATTCCCATAGTTCCCATAATTAGGGGAAGGGAAGCAGTAGTGCATAAAAATAGACAAGATTTCCAATACATTTTCCAGTCCTCTGCCTCTTTCCTGCCTTCTAAGGACAGCCACCAAGAGGCCCAGCATCGTTTAGAGGTTGGCGCGTCTCGAGTGAGCCAAGGAAAATGTGGCTTTTGCTCACTGAACGCAATATGATTGACAGCCTTGAATTGCTTTTGCCTGTGACCTTGTAGGTCTGGTGTTCACTCTGTAGCACCCACATGCGAAGTTATTAACCATGCAATCACTCTCATGCAATCGGTTTGTTTTTCAAACTTGGGAACGCTCAAAGCACTTAAAGCACAATTAAAGGTTTGTTAAAGCAACAAGGAGTTTTACAAAAAGTGAAAGAGTTTATCAGAGTAAAAATTTTATTTTCCGCAAGCCCTGTCCTTGTGGCAAAGCTCTGCCTCTAATCTTTCTGTGTGTTTGGAACAGCTGTTCATTCAATACATCAGCTGTTTAGGACCATGTATACGGTTGAGGTATGATACAATCATGGTAATTCTTCTGCTATAGCAGGAACTCAAAGTTGTACTTATCCAGCAATGACTTCCACTGTTTCTTAAAAACATACAGTACTACGAGCTGAATTCTCCACTGCTGTTACCTTTACCTACATTGCTCCGTTGCTGCAAGTGTTCATCTGTCAAGCATAGCAGACTTTATGCATTTCCCTTGAGTTACTGTATGTTATCTTCATAAGGACGCCAAACGATTGTCTGGATATCCGTGGACACATTTGGATTGTGCATTATCCATCTGTTGTTCTGCATTTCTCAACTTCTCACAATAGTTCTCCCTTGCTTTTTCATTGTTAACATCACTCGCCCCCAGAGAGCCTACACCCCCTCCCAACCCCCTTCCTATACTCCCTATAAACCAGCAGCCAGCCAAACACACAGCAGTCTCCATGCAGAGGAAACATTTATCCTCACGAGAATTTGTCCCCCATTCCCCAAGCTGCCCATGTGTGGGCTGATGAGGTGAAAGTAATCTAAATGGTGCTACAAGGTGGTCACTCGCACACACACGCACACACACACACACACAATTCCCCCACCGAATGTCAAAAATGAACAGAACCCCCATCTACAGGGAGGGTCAATGGGTCTCCACTCAGTTTTTCCTGCAGCTTTCTCTGACAGGAGTAATGGAGCTTTAGCTACAGTACTTGAAATAAAAGTCACAGCTCCATTTTATTATTATTATTAATTTTTAATTATACATGAACAAGCAAAACACCCACCAGGGAACAGATAAGGTTTTATGTTTGTGTGTGTGTGTGTGTGTGTGTGCGCGCGTGTGTGTGTGCGTGTGTGTGTGTGTGTTTGTGCAAGAACGTTTGTGTATCTGTCTGTACAGTATGTGAATCCTTTTTGGTTTGCAGATATACTGTATGTCTATGTGTTTATGTATGTGTGTGGGTGTGTGTGTGTGTGTGTGTCTGAATGCATGCATTTGTTTGTGCATAAGTGTGTATGGGTGTTTTAAAGCATATGTGAGTGTGCATGCCTGTTATTCAGTGGCAGTAATTTCCCCTGCCATATACTGTTGTGTTGGTAAAGACACTCTCACGGGTCCTTGAGCTTGATTCTAAATGTAGAGCAAAGCATCTCCCCGCACAGTAGCAAGTGCAACTTGTTGTCATCTTCAAGGACAAGGTGACCCCATGCCATAGGATAGTGCAAGATGAGCCTCAGATCTTCTGGGAGGCAAGTAGACTTCTCCCAATGTTGATTTGGCAACCAGGGGAGGCGTTGTTAAGCTGTATGAAAATACTGAAACATGCTGTTGTTGGACTGAATGGTGAAGGACAATTTACTGAAGGCAGAGAGATATAAAGGGGCCCTATATGCATATTTTTACTCTTCATAATTATATTTTTGGGTCTACTAGAATAGAGTTACATGTTTCAGTGTTCCAAAAACTCTCTAAAATCTTTATCTAACTCTTAAATGCTCTGCTAGAGTTCCTGTGTCTTCAAGCCTTTCCCTGCCGATGAGCCCAGTGTACTCTGATTGGACAGGATACCCACCTATTCAGGTCAACCACCAGAGCAGTTCTACCCTATCTCGCAGTCGACAGACAGGCCCTTCTCGTTTGATCAGCTCACCACTGTAGCTATTATTACTATGACATCAGTTCTGCTTTCTTAACCCTTGTAATGTACTCCGGGTCAGAATGACCCAAATCACTAGCTTTTGTGGCAGATAGAAGGCGCTAAA
>JAODUG010004217.1:0-10727 GCA_027564795.1 Aphredoderus sayanus
GGGAAAGCTGCTCATTAAAAGAACAAAGAACACAGGCATCAGTTGACCTTGTACTTCTTTATCTGACTCCACACTTCGACTCCCTTAGAACACTACTGCCTCTCAGTATTTCTCCACTCCAAATAGCTTGCCTTTTTGTCTGGCTTATTCATACAAAGCAGATTACTATTGTAAAGCAATTTAACATGTTCTGATTATTTTTGATTATTGATTATTATATTCCAACAATAGATTCAACTTGAATGATGTATAATTGCTCATTCATGTTGTCCTATCGACATATATTGCATCCTAACTGTCCTGAAGGGTGCATTCCTCTCTCTGTGGTCCCTTCCCAAGGTTGCTTCCCTTTTTTAACCATGGGGTTTTTATGTAACCTTTTCCTTGCCTGGTGCTGTTTGTTTACAAGCCCTTTGAGACTGCAATGTGATTAAGGGCTTTATAAATAAACTTGAGTTGACTTGATAGTTAGACAGTTAGACTATCATTGATGGTTGGACAGAAACCTGCCTAACTGTCCCTTAATCTGTCTGTCATCCTGCTTGTTTCTTTTTCAGTGTCTGTGTGGGTGTGTATATATCATTCTGTCAGTCTGGTGACACAGTGTTGAGGCCCTGACCAGGGTTGCTCCACTAACCCTGCCCCCTGTCTGCCTTTCACTGTGGATGAGGAGAGAGAGAGACAAAGACTAGAGTGAGCGAGAGATTAGTTAGAAATAGAAAAAGGAGCAGGTGTAAAGAGGCAGGCAGATTGAATATCATCTAGCATTGGCTACTGGATATTTGAAAGCAAACAAACAAAACCAATACGTGTTTTGTATTTGTCTGTTATTATAAAAAGCGCCTCTGCAATTTTCACGTCAATTTGGTAAGAAAAGTTGTTCCACAGTATTGATATGAGAGGAGGCCCTCCCTTCCTTTTCTTTTTTTCATCCTGCCTCTCTCTTTTCCTCTGGCTGGTTGGGTTCTTCTTCCATGTCAGCGGTGGCACATCACTGAACGGTACTGTGTATGACTCAAAAGGCCAGCCAGTTTACTATGTAGTAGCTCAAATTTACTGTCATAAAAAACTTTGATAGGATTTTTTAATTTTAATTTTAAATAAAAGTATAGAATACCAAAGCGCCTCACAAAGTTTCACATTTCTACAGCCCACACTGCATATACTGTAATATAAGGCACATATTAAAGCAAACAAAGAAGGAGAATTAAATATAAAAAGCTTTCAAATTGCATAGCAGAAGCCCAAATGTACCAGTGTGATTCACTCACCTTCCATTGGCGCCAAGCCAACACAAACCTTTGAACTGCTTTCATCGGCAGCGGTTCCTGTCTGGTTTAGCCAGGCTTCCAAAGGAGCCCAGACACTGGGACTTTCAAGGTAGACACGGTCAGACACAGCCAGACTCAACCAGGTGACACAAGCAATGGGAGGTCAGAGCGGTGAATATCTGCCCTGGCTGGTAAGGTTGCTATGCTCTGCCTCGCTGAACTCTGGTTGACTCTTTCAGGTTGGGATGCGGAGAACCCTGGGTGACCCTGTTGTCTGTAATAAACTTGGCCTTACAGTATGTGGCTTTGTACTTTAAAGCAAAGATTTCTGGAGGCGCAGCAAGACATTTTTGGTGAGTCGTAATTTTGGCCATTACTGTCAGCGTGAAATGTTGTTGAATGAGTCGGAAAACATATTCTCAAGCTATTTTCCGACATAGGTCAATGTATAAAAATGTATTTTCATTTCTAGTTTTGTTTTTCGGTCTGTAATACTAATAGTTGTCGTTGTAGATGTTAAATTAAAACAGCAGTGACTCTGAACATCTAATAGAGAGAGAGAGAGAGAGAGTACATTGAAAAGCGAAAAAGTGAAACGAAGAAAACTGAATTAAAGATAAACATGGCAGCAAGAAAATATTACATTTCTCTCAGCAGATGGTGTTATCTCATCAACAATTGTTTCTTCATATAAATGTTATGAGCCTTTTAGATACTGCAATTAATTATTGGAACAAAATGATATTCCCTCTTCCCTGCCTAGAAAGTGTTCCTTGCCACCTATTCTTTTCCTTTCACTTAGAAAGAATGGCTGATTGCTAATTAGAGGTCTGGACCAGTGTTGCCTATTTATGACTTTATCGCCAGATTTAGTGCCTTTTTAGAAACCCTTGGTGACTTTATTTTAGGAAAGAGCCTACAGCAACACATCTATTTTTGAACATATACAGTAGATGCCAACGGAGGGAGGGAGGAAGGGAGAGAGAAAGGGGGAGAGAGAGAAAGCAAGAGCAAGGGGTGGCCTGATAATGTTGTAGTGCTGATTGATTTTTAAGGGTAGTCAAGGCTGAGACAAGATCGCATTGTACGTAAACTAGTGCTGAAAGTTCTGCTAAAATAGTTTTCTCTACTTTTCCATACACCAGTGTGTTATCAATCCAACCCATTTGATTCAAGTTTGAGTATACAATACAGAGTAACAATAATGTAAGACATTGTTATGGCGTTATGATATAATGCTATAATCTGAGACAGGAATTGATTGAGACATTGATTAGCTATATTATATTTCTATGTAAATGTGTTATGATGGTTGTTGATATCATTGGGCAATAATAAAATATTGCATTCCATGCCAAAGAGGCACTTGGAAATTGAAAAAATTGACAGACAGACGGAGAAACAAGATCATTGGCTCTGAGCGATTCTGGGTTCTCCTCAGCTGTCTGATTTATACCATCTGTTACAGCTACAAGCCACATAGACAAACACCTCAAGGACACACTGTGTGTGTGTGTGTGTGTGTGTGTGTGTGTGTGTGTGTGCCTATGGGTGTATTTACTTAATGAGTGTTGGCATGTGTGTTTGTGTCTGCATGTGCATTTTTGTACATATTCAATTACCACTGGGTCAAGTATGTGTGAGGCTAGTTTCACAAGAGTGTAAGCTTCCACTTATCTCCCTTTCATGGCAGTGGTAATATGGACTAACTGTATTACCTCATCAACACTGATAAATTCTACCTTGAGTGAAGTTCACTCCTGTTAGCTTGTTTTCACTTGAAAACATCCTGTGAGTAGTACAGTATGCAAGCTGGAATTTATAGTTTCACCTTCTAGGCTGATTCCTCTGTGTTCTGTGAGTGTCTTTCAACAAAATACATTTTGAGAAATGCACTTTGGTTTGCTCCCAGCCCTACAATCTGAGGCCCCTGCTGCCATTCCACATATTGGTCTAAACCCAGCATGAGACTTGCTGAAGTAACTGCTTTTAAAGTGGTAAAAACTCTCTCTCTCTCTCTCTCTCTCTCTCTTACTCTCTCTCTCACACACACATTCACTCAATGGTACACACATAGAGAGGCAGTGTCTATCTCTTTCTTTGTATATCCCTCTTTCTTTAAACAGTTCCTGTTGAGTGCAATGTCAGCAGTACTGACATGTTATTAGCTAGGAAAGGAGAGGCTTTTGATGCGTGCGTGTGTGTGTGTGTGTGGGTGGGGGTGGGGGTGGTGAAGGGTCTCTTATTTATGCTCTTTTGTTGCTTTTTGCAAGATTGCTGACACTTTATTACGAATCACCAGCTCTCTGTGTGTGTGTGTGTCTGTGTGTGTTTGGCAAAGTGGCAAGTGCAATCTCTATAATAACATCATAATGGTCAAGCAACATATAATCAATCATTATAAGAGAGAGAGAGAGAGAGAGAGGTGTGACAATAAACAGGAGAGGTGGGAGAAAACTGACAAAAAACAAAGAAGTGAGAGTGAGGGATTAGTGTAAAGTTGGAGAGACAGCAAAACAATGAGATACACAGAGAAAGAAACAGATGAGTTGAAGAAAGAAGATTGAACTAACATTGAACCTAATACATTGCTATTCTACCATTTACAGTTATTCATATAAATTCCCATATAAACCGCCTACATATACAGTACCGCTCAAGGCTAGTTAGTTAGCCATTACTGATGTAAGCTCTAAATGATTCAGTCATGCTAATTAGAAAATGGTGACAGCCATGACAGAGTTGGTGATGCCAAGAACATTAGCTTCATGCTAACTGACTTAACAATGAGCCTATGGACTTATTAAGGAGCTGTCCACAAAATTACTATGATTGACAGGGCGTATCCTTTTTTCATTAGGTTAATGTTAGTCAAAGGTGCCATTGATATAATATCAAACAATGTCGCGAAAACTTTAAATGCTGTCATTTGCACAGGCAGCCATCACCAAAGCTAATGTTGGTGCTGTCACAGTCACACGCTATTATGCTGATGACAGCTGTTGATGTTGAGGTCATTAGCGTAGCGTTTAGTGAATTAGCAAGGACAACACAGGCTTGTTAATGTCATCCCATAGCCACTTGCTACTGAGATGGCTAACCATCATATTATGATTAATAAAATAAAAACAATATGTAGCCTATTTCCTCAATATTGTTTTCAACTGGGGGTTTTCCCCTTTTGTTATCATAATTGCAAAATGTATACAAGTTGCAGAGGTTTTTCTAAACTTCTGATGTAAGTACAGTAGTGTTAAACTATTTCTACTGCTCAACATTACTGCAACATATGTTTTGCTGTTTATTGATAAATTAGTGCTGCTGTCGATATAAAGCGTGTGCAAAATCGTAAATGTGCAGTGCTCTTCCACATGCTCTGATTTGATGCAAACAGCAGACAGGGAAAGCAGAACAAGCTGTGGCATTCAGCACAGCAACAAAGCCAGTCCTTTCTGGAATAGACCTACAGTACTGTATAGTACCAGCTAACCTGAAATGTCCTCGTAATCCTCTGCCCTTTCCTATGGTACATATGAATTAAATCTGATGAAGGTCTTCCCTTACATTATCTAGCGTCTGTTAAAAGTGTAGCTACTTTTTAAACGATCTATTGCCATTATCTCAGTGCTAGTAATGTGCATGCATGCTCCTACCACAGCACCACTGCTGAGGAAATGAGCAAATACAAGGAAATACTGAAATTTCCCCGTCACCCCAAACTACAGATGCCCTGGCCAGAACTAAGGGAGCTAGGCCACCTCAGGTCTGGGCGTAATTGAAACACTATTCAACATTTAATGTGTGAGAGAAATGTTGTCTAGAGAGACCGGATTGACAAAACAGAGGGGGTGGAAGAGAATAGGATAAACATGTAGAACTGCGTAACTAGTAGAAAGAGGGAGTAGGTGGAAGGCTAGAGTGGTGGAAGGGTAGAGTGGTAGTAAAACAATGAGGACACAAGGCCATATGCATTAGGCCAGTGAACAGGTGTTTAATGGAGTCTGGACAAATATGCTGGGACCTCCACACTCTTCACACCCACATACACACAACCACACACACACACAGCAATAAACAGAAGGAGTAAAGATGGGGATGAGGGAGACCTTTCTTTGACACCTATCCATCATCTTCATACATAAACGCACACACACACACACTACACACATACACACTGTGGCAATGCGAAAACAGACATTGACACACCCCCACACACCTGTTCATTGGTAAATATGTGTGTGCATGTCAGTCACAGAGCAGGTTCGAGTAATGAAGAATATGATCTATCCCAAATTATCTCCCCCCTGCCATTCCATTAAAATGTCACAGGTCCTGCCGTTAATAGACACCTTCTGTGGTTTGACAGTGTGGCATTTCACTACTATTCTCACCAATCTCACATTACCCATAAACAGCATGCTTTAATTCTACCCATGCACTGTAGGAAGCCCAACATTTTACTATGAATTGTTTGGATAAATTATTACTTTAATAATTTGCAAACATAAAATTATAGTATGTACTTTCAATGAGGTGTTTGTTGTTTCTTCTTTTTGATACTGGCATTACCATGTGTTTTTCTAGTGGATGTTTCATTAATACGGTATATATATTTCCCCCATAAATATTATGTTTCAGAAAAACAACTCTATTACACACTAGAAATTACATATCTTACTTTGTCCATGTCATCAAATTATTCTTGTAGTGATTATGTTCATCTGAGCAGCTACCTTTTGAAATTGATAAATTGTCTGTCACAGTGAATTAAGATCTGTGAAATGTCATTCTAAATGGCCCCAGGTTAGCTGAAGAGATAAATATCACCAACACATTAGAGTTCCCTGAAACAAATTGTGTGCTGCAATCAAACAATGACCACTTTAATTATACTAGACTATATCGCTCTCATTGTCTCTTGCTCTTTCTCTCCAAATAACAATGAATGCCTTTTCATCTCTTTAAGCTCTCTGATCAATGGCAACATTAACTACCTTGCAATAGTGTCAAATTCATCAAAGTGAATCTCTTATGGAGATACTAGTTGTAACATATGATAATGTGTACAAATGATCAACTTTGAAGGTTTCAAGGGATCAATCTGATGGTATGCTTGTACAAATTACACACAGTCAAACTGCCTGTAAGAACAATCCAATACAGTTTAGGACAGCTAATCATTCTATTCCCAAACATACTGTACAGTAGCTGTTAAGACTGAAATTGACAGCTTGTGTGAGTGTGTTGTATGCTTTGTGTTTGCGCGCATGCATGTGTGTGTGTGTGTGTGTGTGTGTGTGTGTGAGAGAGAGAGATTGAGTCTTTAGGCAGTGAAAGCCAGGTTTTGAGTCTGTCAATGTCTCTGGTGCGTCTAATCCATGTGTGGAGTAGAGGGTGACCATATCATTCTCTCTCTCTCTCTCTCTAAGCCTCTTTTCACCTCAATTTAACACCAGTCGTCCTTTCACCAGGCTACCTATGTACACCCTAACACACACAATTGCACTCACACATACCATAACCCTATTATTTGCAACAATCGTACCAGCATGAACCACCGCTGTTGTAAGTATGCTCTAAAACTCAACCTTATTCTCTCACTTTCTCTGTCAATGTATCTACCTCTCGCTGTCTTTAAGAGAGAGAGAGAGAGAGAGAGAGAGAGAGAGAGAGAGAGAGAGAGAGATTTTCTGGGAGAGGAGGGGCATTTTCTGCAATTCCAAGGCCCTGGATTGGAATCTAGAGTTGAGTCATTCTAATTGGAGGCTAAAAATAGGTCCCTCTAAACTCTCCTGGACAAATTGCTGTTGTTTGTTTAAGGGAACTGCTGTTACCTAAGGCTACCCCCTGTTAACACATAAACTAAATAACAAGCTAGTCTTGAGGGCTAGTAGCATCCTACAAGGTCACATTGTATGGGTTTACAGTCAAAATATAGATTGCCCTCTGCCAAGATTTTCACACTATTAGCTATATCATGGTGGTTATGTATGACCCCTATACAAAACCACATATTACCTGGTTCCCCATTGCACATATACGCTGGAATAGTTCTGAAATTGGCTGGGTACATATAAACATGCCAGTGCATGCACATACCCACTGAAACAGTATGTTGTACTATTTTCAACTGAAATCTGCAATAACAGGTCACACCCTGTTCTCTAATATACCGTACCAAATACACACACACTCAAATGCACAAGCAGTGTAATGTAGTCTAATTGTCTTTCTTTTCTGTGTAGTTTGTTCCCCTCCTCACACCAATGCTGAGCATTTAAAATCTAGTAAACCCAGCAGATTATTGACAAACCAGGTCCAGAAAGTAAAAATCCTACAGATATTTGTTCCAACCATGCTACCACAGTTCTCCATCAGGGAATGGGAAAGTATTAGTCAAATCAACTGGATTAATCGATAGTTGGCGCAAACACCATGTTTACAAGTTGTTTTTATCTCCAGACTCTAGATGTGAGCTGGGTCATGACCCCTTGTCGAATAACATGCGTTGACCCTTTCATACCAATTGCTAACGGTGATTTTACTGAAGGCGTTTCTTTGGTTTGAAAGAGGTGTATTATTGAATCGTGAATTTCCCATGGGGCAGAGGTGAAGGGGGCAGAGAGAAATACAGAGAACGGGATGTTAGGACATATTTCTCCCGCTTCACTTCCTCTGCTGGGCTAAAGCGACTAAATAAGAGAAAACGGAGGGAAAAGAAAAGAGTGAGAGAGCGAGCGAGAGAGAGAGAGAGAGAGAGAGATGGAGGATTTCAAAGTTGGCCTCTGTGTGCGGTGGGCAGGAAGTGCCTCTTGATGTCTCCCACACAGTTTGGCTGCTGGCCTCCACATCCCTGTGAACATCTCTGTTCAGACGGGGTCAGAGCTCTCGCCGCGCTGTGGAGGCCTCAAGGTTTCAGCCACAGAGAGAAGATTCTGTGGCCATCAGCCAGGAAAACACATAATACAGCACTCTGCCTCTGAAGTACCAGGCTTTAGGTAAGGCTCTGGAGCAAGCCCGTATGGAAGCTCCCATTTGTCGGTCTTGCTTTTTCTACGTTGAATATGAGAACACTCGTATCTGCAATCTAGCTGTGGCAGTTTATTTTTGGCCGTAGGATCACAGCTGGAGTCTGTCCCCTTCCCCTTATCCCCTTGTTGTTTGCTCATCTGTGCCTTTGCACTGCTGTAACATGTTTCCCTGTCTCATCCTCGTAGCTTCTGTGGCTCAATGCACCCCATGAGGATTAACGGAGTGCAGTCTTTCACCTGAAGGATAAAATGCATCACCTTGAGTCAGGGCTCTGCGGGGCTGAACGGGAGCAGTTGACAGCAGTCTTTTGCCAGATTCAACATGTTGAATGGACATTACTGTAGGTAGGCTAGCCAGAGGAGCAGCGTGCAGAGGAGTTTAACATACTGAGGAGAGGGAGAGGAAGGTATTCCTAGTGAAACGCATGGCATGCCTCTTTTAATAGAGAGGAAAAATAGTTTGGCTTGTTAACAGCCAGTAAAAGGGACAACAGGTCAGGTCAAACTATGTTGAAAGCAGTTATTCAGAATGTTACACGTTCATATTGTGTGTGGTGCGTTGGTTATACTTCACATACTGTACAGTAATTGCTGTTGTTGAGTAGCATGACAATGCATAAGCCACGGTGTTGATATTTGCTGTTAAATTCAGGTTATACACATTGAAAATGAGTAGCGAATATGTATGCTAGCGGCCAGATGGCAGGGCTCAGTCAGGTCAGTGTGACCAGACTGGTTGGGACAAACCACAAAGATCCCCCATGGCGCCCCGACCTGCCTCGACACTGCCCGCTAGCCAAACTGTCCTTCGGCGAATTTCATTTGGTCTTTGCTGTGCTTAGATACACAGACGAGGTCCAGGCCACACAGCATTTTGAGAGAGAGCAGCTTTGTGGATGATCCGGGCGTTTTTATGTAACATTAAAGTGGCACTTCACAAAACCCACATTTACTTTTAGAAGATGTGACGTGAGACTTAATGGACTGTCTCGGTTCTCTTTAGTTGCTAAAAGTCACAGCAAACTATTCACAAGGCCATGTGGGACTCCACACAGACCACCACACAGAAGAGGTTTAGAATGGGGAATAGTGCAGCTTATGAGGTTCCACGCCAGTGGTACAATTCAGGTTTAGTCACAGCAAATGTGTTGCGTTGCCCTTACCGACAGCAGCCTGCTTTAAATGGGATCATCACACTTTAGTGGAGCTTTTCCTATATTTTTCCAGTAACATTTCAAAATAATTGATTATTAGCATCATAGTAGGGTATTAGTAGCGTCATAGTAGGGAAACCACACAGGTGTGGCCTCTAACGTTAATTATATGTCCAATTCATTTTGGTCTTCTAGTTCATTGGCAATGTCTTGGTTGCTAGGTCACTAGGTTCACCTATTACTGGAAGAACAAAATGGAAGGGATCTATGATTCATGTTGCACCTGTGACATGTCTGTGAAGGGGGTCCATTGATTGAAATTGAAGGCATGCAATTAGACGAGGCCCAGATATATGCACGGACATGCATGACATGTACATGACACCCTAGAGTCCTTTTAACTTGAATCGATACGCTGTGGAATAGCTGTAAATGTTACACTTTGTGTGTGTGTGTATGGGGGTGGGGGGTTGACCACTTATTGGCCACTGTGTCAAATTTTATATTCCAAGTGAACTGATTTCCTGGTTTATTGTGTGAGCACAAAGAATGTTTTCACAAGTGCATAAAAATATTCAGTTTATTTTTTTATTTTTTTATTGCATTTGATAGCAGTCAGATAGCATCACTGACTAATCTCACATTTCATGGATAAACTGCCATCAATAGTAAACGCTCAAGGTATAAATGTATTCGCGAACACCGTAAAAGTACAAATATCACATCATTTTCAGTGTTTCCTTTATTGAGCAGTCATTTGTCTCCAAATTTCCTAACGTATCCTCTGAGTGGTGGAGCAGCCAGGCACCATAGGTGTACCACAATAGAAGTGCTCTGGACTGCAAAAGGCAAACAGGCTGTTCTCTTATTATAGCGCTGCTATAATTTAGTTTCTGTGCTACAGCTATCCCTGTTGTCCCTGAATACACATATAATGCACTGTACAGTCCTCTGTGTGTCGTGCCAAACCCTGTCTACTATTCATTCAGACATGCAGTTCAGAACACGCACATGCAAACAGATGACCTATTTACCTGGTCAAAGCTAAGGTTTGCTGACGGGAGGGAGAATTTATATTGGGACTTGAGAAGTTTGTGTGTGTGTGTGTGTGTGTGTAGAGGGGGGCAGTGACTTTGCTAACTAAGCAGTGTTCTGCCTTCTGCAAACTGCACAGCGGATTCCCTGGTCCATGCAAATGTGTGTGTGTGTGAGAGAGAGAGAGAGAGAGAGAGAGAGAGAGAGAGAGAGAGAGAGAGAGAGAGAGAGAGAGA
>JAODUG010004218.1:0-10727 GCA_027564795.1 Aphredoderus sayanus
CAGCAATGACAATTGAAAAACACACAAATCATACACAATCAGATGGCGCCGCCAGGTGGCCAAATATGAGACTTTTGAGTACATTACGAGGGTTAAGGCCAACACCCTCTGGTGGAAGGCTGGAAGGAATGCACAACAACGTTCGAAATGTAAAGACAGATTTTTCGGAGGACCTCAGAAATCTTCAGATATTCAGTTAGTGTTTATGACTTGACGCTCAAGAAACAGAACCGCTTTCTAAACCATACCTTCCTCTGAAGCTCCAGATCCCCCTTTGGATACAAATTGCCAAGGCTATGGATACGTTTGTGTAGCCTTATAAATGGTGGTAGAGCTAGCTTGGTTACAGGCTGCTCCAATAGATTCAGAATGAACCCGAGGTCTACGTCCATAAGGATGCAATGACTGTAAACAATCCCCAGTGGAGCGTGCCCAGACTCTATTGGGTCTGGTTACATCAGGCTAAGTGCTATGCGGTGCACACATACTGTAGAATGGGCAGCAATGAACTGTAAGGACATATTCGCTGAATTTGACTTACATTGTATTAGCCTACAAATGCCAATTCCACCTTTAACATTTACGTTCAGTGACGTGCCAGCGTTCCATATGCTTGGAAGTCAGCAAAGGCCTTGGATGCCTTTTAAATGAATGCTGTAGAGCCCCATGTTCAACCTGTTGTTAAATGCCGATATTTATAAAAGAACGTGGCCTTCTGTCAACACCAAACACCGGCACTGATGTGTCTCATCACAGCCCAGCGCAACCGTTTACATTTTAGGGTGCAGCTACCCGTTAAGGAGGAACCTCCGGACTTAGAAGACGGCGCTTAACTGTGTCGTCTTAGGCTACCCTTCCCCCAGGAGGACCATGCCAAATGCGCCTTCAGTTGCACATGAACATGCATTTCTTCTTCTTCTTGGGTTGAGGGGGAGTGGGCTCCCGTATCACGCAGCACTACCACAGCGCTTGCTAGAGCATAGAATACAAGGCCCCAATTTACTTGCACACACACACACACACTCGTGCACACACGCACGCACGCAGGCACACACACACACACGCAGACACACACACACACACACACACATTACCCACGCTTTCCCCTGCTCTGCCTCTGTCGCTGCCTTTCATGTCCAAATCCATTAGAGCTGCTGGGGTCCCTGATGACGGCAGCTTGGTTGTGGGGCGCGGGGGAGAGGGGGGGGCTCAACTGAACGCAGCCGAGGACGGCCTGTGTTCTCTCTCTATGGCAACGACCTGGTTGGTCGCGTGTGTGTGTGTGTGTGTGTGTGTGTGTGTGTGTGTGTGTGTGTGAGAGAGAGAGTTTTTCCAGCGGACGAGCAGTGCGACGCGAGGTGTAATAGCGACGCCCCCGACCCTCACTGAGGGATGATACCAAATCCTTATAGGCAAGTCTGGCCCCTCGGCAGCCATCTTGGAAAGGTCATGGTCCTTATAGGCAAGTCTGGCCCCTCGGCAGCCATCTTGGAAAGGTCATGGTCCTTATAGGCAAGTCTGGCCCCTCGGCAGCCATCTTGGTAAGGTCATGGTCCTTATAGGCAAGTCTGGCCACTCGGCAGCCATCTTGGTAAGGTCATAGTCGGGATGCCTTTACAATAAGGTATTGAACCACCAGATGGCGCCATCTGATTGTGTTTGATTGTATGGTTCTTTTTATTGTCATTGCTGTCTGTATTTATTTATTTAATAATTAATTCTTTGTGTATTTGTGTTGTTTCTTCGTGCCTTTTTTTGTGGCATGGCTAAACCTTAATAGTTAAGCCAATTTAAAGCCGTTATTGAGCACATGATGGGCCTACACATCAAACCGCCATATTTGCCGTTTCAGATCTCTCCCTTATAGGTCCATTCAGAATTCCCTAAGCGGTCTGTCTATTCTGTAGAGGCTTCCGAGATGACGTCGCAGGTCACGGGATTTTGGCGCCTGTGCCTCGATGGGGTCAGAAATATTTTGACTTCCATTGACTTTATATTGCTTGAAGGTGCCTCCTTGTCACTTTCGTCTGATAACAACACCTGAAACATGCCTATGAGCTGTTGCACTGAAAAATATAAAAGATATTCTTCACCATGTCGAAGGATTATTTCAGCAACCTACATGCCAAACCAGTCACCTCATGTCAGCCACAATAAAAGAAGAAAAGTTTGTCGGGATGCTACAGTTTTCCTTTTCTTCCTGCTGAGGTCTTGATCATTCGTCTCCTAAAAGGCTACTTTTTTCAGCTCAAGGGCTTATAAAAACTTGCTTCTGGGGTCTTTACCTTGTTGGCAGTGTATCCCGGCACACAGAAACGTTTAGGCATGTTTTAGTTGGTCGCTATCAGACTAACGTCATGCAATACAAAATCAATGGAAGTCAACATATATTTGCTCCCCCTCCTCCACACACACAGACATCATGTTGTTATGGGAACCGTGAAAACAGTAGAACACATGTTGGAAACCTCAGTACAATGTCTCTGGTGAAACGCGTGCCCGTGTCTCCACACTGGTGCCACTGAACCCGTCCTGGAGCGTGTGCCAGCGTGCCCTGTTCCCCTGCACAGCTAGCTGGTTCAGCCGCACTGAGGATGGATGGATGCCCCTGGGTTTGGCAGCCGAGAGACAGCCCAGCTCAGTGACTGGCCGCAGACTGCAGTCGACGGTAAGACACTTCCTACAGACTGCAGGAGGCTGTTAGCTGTAGTCTCCCCCCCTAATTCCTGCTGTCCCTCGTGATTAAATCTCAGGTGCTGCTTTTCGGTTTTAATATACCTACTGCTCCGGCGGGCCTTGCCTCTTCTCTGCTGCAAAAACAGAGGATAAGATCGACTTTGCACAGGGTTTGGAGGGGGGGGGGGGGGTGTTGCCTCCCATGCCTCAGCCCTCCCGGCCTCCTGCAGACGGAGGGGGGCCATATTACAGATTGATGCAGCCTGTCTGCTCGGTGGACGACGGGACTGAATCACACCGAGTGTGCCGGTGGCCGGGCTTGATTCACCCGCCGAGCCACCAAGAGGCCATCACTTCCACCCTGTCGTCGACGGCAACAGAAACGGGGCCTTGCCGCCACGGCGTGATTATCTCCGCTGTTGCACGACTCTCTCTCCCTCCCGCCCTCTCCCCCCTCTCTCTCCTCTTCTCTCTCTCTCCCCCCCCTCTCTCTCTCGCTCTCTCTTTCCATCTGTCTCTCTCTCTCTTTCTCTCTCTCTCCCTCTCTCTCTTTCTCTCTCCATCTGTCTCTCCCCTCTCTCTCTCTCTCTCTCTCTCTCTCTCTCTCTCCCCCTCTCACTGTCTCTCTCTCCCTCTGTTCCTCCTCCCCTCTCTCCTGTTTCTGTTCCTGTCTCTCTAGCTCAAATCTGATGATTACTGGATGTTAACATTGAGATTACACAGCTGAGAGGGTGAGCAATGTGGATACAGTGGGTTCACACACACACACACCGATAAACAGACAAACTGAATAAACACAATGCATTAGGGTATGCAAACACATTTGCCCGCCTTTGCTGAGCCACAGAAGACCGTTATATACTGTACACTTTCGATGCATGTATATCATTGGAGCTGTTCTAGTGGGGGTGGGGGGGAATCTGTCTCACCGTGGTTGGACTTGGAGGCGTGGACGGGCGTGTAGTGGTTCTTGGATGAGGTTCTCACTGGCGTGTTGTCTTTGGGTGAGCCGTTCATCGCTGCAAAGTTCTCACAGTCGTATTGTGATATGGGAATGGGCCCCTGCTGCCGGAGGATGTCTGCAAGGGCCCTGCAAGCACACGGGTTGGACAATGACAAACAGCGGCATCGGTCGACAACAGCTCTCCGGTGCCAAATGCTAAATGGCGCCTGTGACTGTTGCAGCCGTCCGGAGCGGCCCGTACGTGCACGGGTGGGTTCGCACACTGCGACCCTTGAAATTAAAATGGACATTAATTTTTACGAGCGTTAGTCAAATACATGTGTAAACTTTGTAAACCACTATCCTAGAGGTTTATCCAAACGGGAATAGGAATTTAACATAACACTTTATTTCCTGTACACCGAATTACTGTTGTTCAAACATTACTGTAGCATGTCAGTTGATTCAGGGGTTCTTCAATTCTCTGAAAAACTTGGGTTTGAAATAATCAACTCTAATTAGGTTGAATATGAATATTCTTTAGACCGTACCAGGTGCATATGGAGGTATGAAGCCCTGAGGGGGGGATATGAAACCAACCACAATGCAAGAAATAAAAAAATAACATTCGTTCGCCTTTTCCGGCATCGCTTCATGAAGAGGAAATCAAATTATGATTGCATCACTGCAGCAGCACAGAGCCACTCAAGGACGAATGTATCTAATGCATAACGCGCGTGCTCATAACTTGGCGGTGGTTATTGAATAGGGGCTGCGGTGCAGACCTGACTTCACGACCTTGATCTGTACCCTGAACACTATCCATTATTCACAGTCTTAAGATCACTCAAGTGTTGAATTGCGTACCCAGTGAAATAATCCTCTTTAATCTGGTGGGGGGAGGGGGGTAATATTGTGTGTCAGCATTCGTTAGTGCATGTGAGCTCCACCCATGACGTGGCGAGGACCGTGGAGCATGGCTGAGCAGAGTCCAGCGCAGGGACTCATCGAATAACTCAAGATGCTGTCATGTCTTTAACTGTCTGTCATGGACACACCGAACTGCAGGGGGGTAGAGAGGCTGTGTGTGTGTGTGTGTGGGTTGTGTGTGTGTGTGTGTGTGCGTGCTTGTGTGTGTGTGTGTGTGTGTGCGTGCTTGTGTGTGTGTGTGTGTGTGTGTGTGCTTGTGTGTCTGTGTATGTGTGTGCTCATGGCAGTGCATTTTTCGCATGTCAAATGTGTACATGTACCTTTTTTGTATATCTGGGATATTGTTTGCTTCAAACATCACCTTTAGTTTCAAGTCTGAAGGAATTATTTGATCACCAAAGCTAAACTGTTATACATACACACACACACACACACACACACACACATCAACCTGTCAGTATTTCATCTGGTTTTTTTTCGTACCCTGCCATCCAATTATTTTTCTTTCTCTACACCACATAATGCCACATTTCAACATTTCCACTGCTGTGAATGTAATAGCTTCTAAGCTGTATTAGGCGATAATGTGCTAATTAATTTCACCACCATTGAAATGACATGAAGGGCCAGATTAACTCAGCCACCTAAATTCCCAATAGATATTTTACCTCTAGACAAAACACCACAGGCATGCAGCTTTATAATGGCAGTTTGCAGCCTCGCGGGAAATCAAATGATTGTCCTTAAAACTGTCCTTGATTACTTTGAGTGTTGTGAGCCATGACCTATGACCCCTGTCCACCACTTGACACCTGTCAGCCATTCATATTCAATAAGGACCTCGGGGGTCAAGGATGTGGTTCTATAGTCTACAGGTTTGTCATAATGCAGTTTCTGTAAAAACATTTTTAGATGGAAGAAAAAGGCAAAATAGCTAGTTCTGGAAATTTTCTCTTACATTTCTGTATCTTTACTTTCTCTTAGGTATCTAGATATTTGTGTATTTTATTTTTTCCCTCACATTCCTGTCTTGTAAATGAATGCTATATACAATATAATATATATTATAGATACAATATATATACTGTATTTATACTGTAATGTATTAGCCTACCTGTGAATATTCATTTCCTGAGGAGGCTCTGTGGCTTTGTCGTAGGCAACTTTGACCGACACTCCCAGCACAATGATGAAGGCTATGATCCCAAAGGTGATGTAGACCGCCGTGTTGGTCTGATCCATGCTGGGGTCGTACGTGTCGCCTGTGGGGACCGGCGACGGAATCGCCGTGGGCATCCACTTGGGCTTTCTGTCGTTCTTGCAGGCCTTTTGGTCCAAGCGGTCCTTCTTGTACTCACAGCAGAACCGCAGGAAGCACGTGCCGCAGCAGAACCGGTGGTCGGTGTTGTTGCACTCGAACAACTTGTCATACTGGCCGCTCACGTCGAAGTAGCCCTGGCAGGTGTCGTGGTTGCTGGGGGCCGGCGGCTGCATGTTCTTCTGCGGGGCGGCGGTGGGTACCACCGCGGTCACATTGACTTCCTTGGGCTTCTGGACCTTTTTGGGCAGAGGTTTGGGCTTCTTGGCGGCCGTGGCGGCGTCGAGCAGGCTGAGGAGCAGGAGAAGGTGTCGTATCCCCATCGCGAACTTGTCGGAAACCACCACGGACCGTCTGGTGGGAGACACAGAAGTCTGGCGAAGGGGAGCGAGCTTAGTCCTCCTTAAGTTTAGCTGCCCTGTCTTCTTCCCGCGCTGGCTCGCGCTCTGATGCTCGCGCTCTCATAACGTAATACAGCTGTTGGTGATGTCGTCGCCATTTGCCGTGTGCAACGTTAAGATGTGGAGACACGGAGGTGTCGCGTCGGTGGAGAGCCCCGCATCTCTGCCGGCCGGTTGGGGTGGGCTGGAAGAGGGGGGAAGGGGGGGAGCAAGGATGGGGTGGGATGGTAAGGCGAGGCGAGCGCGTCGGGAATCCGGTGCGCTTTTTGCTGGGAGGAGAGGTACCGTACAGTACCGGCGTGCGTCGCTGTCCAAGGTGCTGGCGCCGGGTGCGAGTGTCGGCCCTGCGAGGCTTGCGCTTCACATCTTGCTCGAGTAAAAGTTATTCTAGAGCGGGGGAAACGGACAAAACACACGGGTTCGTTAAGCGCCGTGGTTCTTGCCAAGGGCGACGTGTTTGTAGGAATAATAAAGACCCTGCACTGTCCAGTCAGTGTATAGCGCCTACTGTTGCGAGGTTACGGTTTGTTTCATGTTGACAGGCTTGGCTACGCATTCTGTAGGTACGGTCGCGCACAAAAATTGTTGTGTAGCATAATACATGACGTTTCAGTTTCGTTCGAATAGTAGCCAAGCCTATTCCCGACGTTTGTTTACTTGCTTCTCTGCAAATGCTTTAGCTATAGGATCTATTTAAAAGGTAGTTAATGCTTAGTTAATGAATCCCCATTGTCTTCTATATAGACACACGGAGCATTAAACCCCAACAGCACTGCTTGCTGTTCTGGCATTCAATCCCATTAAAAAACTAAAAAAAAACACCATTTAAGCGGATGATTCCAAAAGGCTATATTCCAAACATCGTGACAGGCTTATTCACCATGGGTGAACTGTCAATGCATCCTTACCTCTGTAAAGATTCCCCTAGACGTTTCCTCTTTCTCTCGCGCTCTCTCTCTTTCTCTCTCCGGATCTCAAATAAAGTGAGGAGAATATCAGAGATCTGCCTGAGACCCGCTCCCAGTTCTCTCCTCCTCCTAATTCTTACATCACTTCAGCGCTGTCGTCACAGCTTGGCCAAGTATCGGCAAATAGCGTTCACCCCCTCCCAGAAAGCCAGCCTGGTTATTGGCATTAACGCTTCTAAATTAAATAGCTGTACACTCTCCTCTCCTCTCCTCCCCTCTCCTCTCCTCTCTGTCTGCAGAGCTTCGCTGTCAATACGAGCTGAATTCAGCTTTTGTGTTTTCAGCTAGAAGCTGCATGCACGGCTCGCTTTTATTGTTGAGTTTTCTCTCAGTTTCACAACTTTTTAATGAGGTGATGTGGTTGCAGTGTCTCCCTTTTAACTACACGCTTGTAAACAGGGTATGTCTTTTTTTCCCCATGATGAAACAAATGGTGAAAACACTTATTCCCTCGCTTAATTTAATTCCTATTTAGACAAGCTGTGACACCTTGGTAAGAACCTGCAACTGGCTAAATGAACCACGAATAGTATTTCACAGTTCCAAATTATAGGCTAAAGAAGGTGTTGTGCCATAGCCTATAATTTATTCCGTCCTTGATATAAACTACATATTTCTATTAATAGCATTACACAGGCAATCAACTAAATTGGCAGGATGTCTTTCTTAATGTGACTTTCTCGACAGCAGCACTCAATAATAATTGTTAAGTGTGACAGGTTAGATTCCAAGTTTAGAAACGGCAAGGCTACACACTAGTTGGAGATGCATAACATACGATGGGGATAGGGCCTATACTAAATAGCCTTGCCAGGGCCGTAATGATCCAGGCCAGTGATGCTCTGGCAAAGAACGGAGCCAAAGTGTAGTAGAGACACAGTAAATTAAAGTCTGCTACACTATCCGAAGCCTGCCTCTGTCAAGGCTTGTAGGTTGCAGAGCATTGACAGACAAAGTATAGCAGACCCCTACTATCCATTGTTAATGATATTTATCTTGTTATTATTATTGTGTTATTTATTAATTATGTTGTTATTTATGGGAGTGACAGTTACTTTTTATGCTGTTCATCACTGATTAAGGTCATTTAATTATGAGTATCTTACTTAGGCCTATTCAGTACAATATTCTCAATTGCACTTTTGGTTATAGCTGTGATAAGGTCATCTTATCAACGCCCCCCACACACACACACACACAAACAACCAACAACCCCTTTTCAATATCAAACGGACCATCATGGGTTGCTGGCCCAGAGAGGATACAGGCACAGCGAATCACATGCTGTTCGTCGGTTCTGAATCCATCTCTTAGCCCTACTGCGTTCCCCCAGAATGAGCTTAGCGGCAAAGTGACATTCGCAGCTTAGATGGGGCTGTAAACAGACACAGCTTAATCTCACGCAGTCTCCCGAGGATGTGTATTGCTGGGGCACTTTGGCTGGTGTCATGCTACCATGCCTATAACCCTCTCTGCCAGCCTCAGAGAGACTGTAAGGAAAGGTGTAATGCCAGCTGTTATTAGTAGTAAATGAAGACAACCCCTCCCCAACTTCTCCCAGCAGTCTAAATGCACTCAAACCAGATCAACGTACACACAACCGTCAAAATCAAAAGGGCATGAACTATATATTGTTTACGCTTTTTCTTTTTTCTTTTTTTTTAAGGTTGTTTCGCAACGTATCACTGATACAACTAATACTTTCGCAAAGTATCAGTTTAGCATATAAAGTGACAAAGTGGAGGAGGTGGGGTGGAGAGTGATAATATTTGCGCCTGTATCTCTCACTAACGCCACTAATGATCGCGAGGCATAGAAGCAGTTGCCTAGTAACCACTTTTTACGATGCCATCCATGCTTGTTTTGTTTTCTTGATGAAAAATGTAACTCTCCTCTATGGCATTCACGGGGAGTTCCATATGAGATATTGATGGGCTCTGACCCGCGGACACATGGACACCTCTCCAAGGCATCAAGCAAAATAAAACACAAATTGAGGCAAGCTGAAATATAACCACACCCACCTAGAGAGGAACCAGATAGTTTGTTTGCAATGTCATGGATGGCGTCAAGAAAAGCCATTACCAAAGACAGCAGCTGTACAGAAAGTTCTATTTTGGCCCGTCTTGTACAGCTGTGTACTGCGACTGGAGACATATTGCATTAATGTTTCAGATCCAATTCCATTCCTGCAATAAACATGACTGATAATGTGTCCACCATTGGGCTGCATTTGCCATCATTACAGTAAATGTTGCATTTCTGTGACTTGCATTGGTAGAAATGTTATGGTCTGCAGAGAGAGACATTGGATAATGTTTGGTTTTATAGTTGTGTCTGTTGTGCTATATTATTGTTATCTGTTCTGATCTATTATTTATTGTTCTACTATGCCTCTATCTATTGTCTATTGCACTTTAAAGTGAGATACAATTATATTCTTAATTGTTGCATATTAATATTGGGATGGTCCTTCTATAACACCTAGTAAAACCAAACCAGCATAACATACAATATGCCAATATGTGCTATATAGCCAATGAGACATATATTGGCATGGGAGGAGGTGGTACTCTTTACGGATGGCGTATGAGAAAGAGACTTTGTAGTTATGGTAACTGGCATTGCTCTCTAACCTGCGGTGATGGACATTACTTACAACGATAACATGCAACATGCGTACAACAACAAAATAACAGCTTTCAAATACAGGCCCGCTGACTGCAGTCAGGGCTAGTATTCCCTTCATTTTAGGCCTCACCAGTCCTCTGCCAAATGGGTTTTCATTTCCATTTAGCCAGTCTTCCTGCCGGTCATACTGCAGAGGCAGATGTGGGCTGAGGACTGACTCTCTTCAACAAGACTTTACTGTTGCTGCACCGACAAAGCAACGGAGCACAGCTCGTCTGAGACGCCCGCGTTGTTCTGGACTCCCCTCACTCACCCTCGCCGGGGAGCAATCCTTTATACATGCCGTGTTCCTCTGCCATTACCGTGACCCAATTTCTTTTTGAAAAGTCCCTCTCCCCTACATTTACAGAAGGAGCCAGGGCCAGTGGCGGGCGCTTCCAAGAGAAACCGTCCCCTTGAGTTTAATATGCGCGCCGCTGAGCCCTCGCTGCAGAAAAGTGCTTTGTCGAGAATTTTCTGGTAATGCTCGACGTTTCGCCCGCGAGGCTGAACGCCAGAGCCGTCGGCTTTTGGGCGGGAGAACTGACAAGCCATGCAGAGAATAATAAAAAAATAATAATAAGACAGCTGTGTGACTATGCAAACAGAGCACTTCCTACAGTGGCAATGAGGGGATGTGATTATCATCTCATTGTGGTATTCTGCAGGCTCGCTCATATATATATATATATATATATATATATATATATATATATATATGTATATATAAAATAATACATACTTGCCCTATCGATCCCTATTGCATCCTAACCATTGTGGAAAGGTGGATTCCTCTCTCTGCGGTGCCTGTCCAAGGTTCA
>JAODUG010004220.1:0-10726 GCA_027564795.1 Aphredoderus sayanus
CACACACCTTGTTGTGCCAGCAGTGCACATCATATGTCTGTGTAAGCTGTAGAATTAGGTTTAGCGCTTTCTATCTGTCACAAAGAGCTAGTGATTTGGGTCATTCTGACCCAGAGGACATTACGAGGGTTAAGATACAATCGCTATCCTTTTAATGCTGATTGTGGAAAAAAGTCCTTTTGTATTATTGATAGTTCTTTGTGTCATGGTGTGACATTCCTGGAAAATTACCTCAGTTGATAATGTCTTGCTTTGGAATTGATCTCTTAAATTGTTGCCAAAATGATCTGAATAGGAAAGTGCTAGATTACTTGAGTGAATGGCTGGGATCAGGTTTGTTTTTCATGGAGTTTATGACGTACTTTGACATTTAACGTGTGTGTGTGTGTGTGTGTGTGTGTAGGGTCTGTCCCTCACCGCTGGGTTTCAGTCTCTGGAGGATCTCGTTGCACTGTCTGGACGCCTTGAGTGTGAAGGCCCCAATAGACACCTGTATGACTTCACTGGCACGCTACGTCTGGAAAACCTGAAGTGAGATAAACACACACACACACAAACACACACACACTGACTAATGCACTGAACTAACTTCCCTAATGTCTGTTATGGCTTCATCATAAAAATTGTTGTAACGTACGTTTAATTGAATGAATAAAAGTCAGACATTAGACAAGCACACAAAACTGTATAAAAGTCACGTAGCTTCTATTTTAGCCTATCGGTGTGTTAAATTGATTCTCTATCCTCAGTCCGGCTCCTCTCGGTCCAGACCAGGTACTGCTGCGTGGTGCGCAGCTGAGGAACACGCAATGGGTTGTGGGAATTGTAGTCTACACAGGCCATGACTCCAAGTTGATGCAGGTAAACCTGATATCTTGATTTGATCACCTGAGTGTGCTGAGATTTGGATAGAAAAAGATAAATGAAGGCGATAATTAAGTCATAAAATAAATTATATAAAAATTTAATTTATTTGGATATTTACTATTATTATATTATATTTGATTAAATATGTATTACATTACTTTAATTCCTACCCGTTTTTTCTTATTTGTTTTCTTATTTGTTTTTTCTTATTTTCGTTATTTGTATATTTACTATTATTATATTATATTTGATTAAATATGTATTACATTACTTTAAATCCTACCCGTTTTTTCTTCTTTCTTTTGAACTTCCAAAATATGTCAGACACTTTTATCTAAAGTAAGGTACAGGGTTTAGGCATCTTACTCACATGTAGACTCGGCATGTTGGGGCTTGAACCCAGGCCCATTTGGCTGGGAGTTGGTCACTTAAACCAACCTGTGTTTTGTTTTGTAACCATGGCACCCAGAACTCCACCAAGGCTCCTCTGAAGCGCTCCAATGTGGAGCGGGTGACCAACATGCAGATCCTGGTTCTGTTCTGCATCCTGCTGGTCATGGCACTCATCAGCTCCGTGGGAGCCGCCATCTGGAACAGACAGCACACTGAGAAGGCTTGCTGGTATCTGTCCCGGGCCGGTGAGACATACTGTAGATTATTATTCAAGTGATAATGCCATTGTTGAGTTTTTTTTCCTGCGTTGTTGTACATCACTAACTGTGTGTGTGTGTGTGTGTGTGTGTGTGTGTGTGTGTGTGTGTGTGTGTGTGTTTGTAGGTGATATCTCCACTAACTTTGCATACAATCTGCTGACATTCATCATCCTGTACAACAACCTGATTCCCATCAGCCTCCTGGTCACGTTGGAGGTGGTCAGGTTCACACAGGCCCTCTTCATCAACTGGGTAGGGGCAATAATCCTTGTTTGTGTGTATATGTGTGTCCAAGTTGATTGACTGGTCTTGTCAAGGCTGACCGGCTATTCCTCTGCATTTTCTCCAGGATGTGGAAATGTACTACGCTGAGACAGACACGCCCGCCATGGCCCGGACGTCCAATCTAAATGAGGAACTGGGCCAGGTCAGAGCAAAGCCCTCCCACTGTCTCTCTCCACCAGTCAAAGCTTGAACACAGCTGTCCCTAAAACGTCAGGGACAAGCTTCAGAGACAGTTTGTGCACCTTTAGTAGGGTTAAGAGTAGGGCTGCACGATTATTCACATCGCAATCGCAACCGCGATATGGCCTTGTGCAATTACGTAACTTATAAATAATGGTAACGCACCGCGTGCATCACAACCTGCGCGAGTGCGTTTATTGCATGTGCAGTGCTACGTGCAAGGGTAAGGCCCATAGTATATCACCAATCAGATTCTCTCAATTGCGTGAAGCTGACGTTTTGCATGCATGTGTCTATTTTCGTCTCCTTAGCGGCTCAGTTGTTCGGTTCAGCTCAATCGGCAGTGTTTGCTTTGCGCGCAGCCTTTGAATAGGCCGACCTGTTTTACTGGAGCGACGGGGAAAAGGCACTTCAAGATAATGCGGTCCAATAATGAGGTGCAAAAAAAGACGTGTGAGGGAGAAAGCGGTTAAGTCTCTAGTAAAGCCAAACACACAAGACTAAGTTTGTAGCAATTGGTAATTTCATCATATTCAGTTGTTCCCAACTAGAGTACACCAATGCTTTGTTTGATGGACTGACTTATATTTTGTATTTTGCATAAATGTATCTATTATTTTCAAACTTTAATTTTATTGAATTGCTTAATAGATAATAATACACTTATACTTTTTTTTTGCTTTGCTCATTTAAGTGGTTGTATATGACCTTCCACCACTAAATGTCACACTAAGTGCACCAGTATTAATTATCTGCTTAGGATATACTATATAATATACTATATATTAAATAAATAATATAAATAAATAAACTAAACACTATATAAGATATATTGTATCTTAATAGTTGTTTGCTGCTATATGTAAAATATAGTACAGAGCACTTTTAAGCTTTGATAAAGGAAACAGAATTATGAGAGCTGCTTACTGTATCGCAATCGCAAATCGCAATCACAATATTTGCCAAACTAATTGCAATATTACTTTTTGCTCAAATCGTGCAGCCCTAGTTAAGAGGTATATTGATAATCTAATCAGTTAAAGGTGAAGTGTGTATAATTTAATATATATCAAATATTTTATAATTATGTGATTTAATACCTGAAAATTTGCACCACCATTCTGTTTGAAAGAACATTCCAAGAACATGATGGGACAGTGTGCACACATGAATGCCAATTTGTGCAAATAGCCTGTATGTGTTTACATAGAGAGACCAGTTACCCCAACCGTGTGGCAAAAAATGGAACACCACCACTTTACAAATGACCTTTTCAACCAAACCGTCATACTGTCATTTTGTGTTCCTAGTAGTAGTAGTATTCATTTAATCCCATGCAGCTCGGGTGCATTTGTGGCCTGTATCCACCGGTGTCTGTCCGTATGTCCATCTCCTCTTTCTTTCTTCTTTTTCTCTATCTCTCCCAGGTGAAGTATCTCTTTTCTGACAAGACTGGAACCTTGACCTGTAACGTAATGCACTTCAAGAAGTGTACTATTGCTGGAATAACATATGGGTCAGTGGCTGCTTTGTAGTAATTCTATCTTGCGCCTTAACTCTGCCTTTACAATGAACTGTATTCATGAATCTTCTAACCATGACTTACGATTCCTAACAAAATGCTACATTTCCAATATAATTCTGACCATAACTAACTTGTTAGTATTTTTGTTTTTTTATCTTCAACAACATGCTGAACATGTGTTATTGACTGAATGATTAGTCTCGTGCATGATTGCATGCATTGTAATCAACTAATCTTCTTATCGATTCCTTTCCAATACTACTGAATCACTGCAGCCACTTTCCTGATCTTGACTGTGATCGATCAATGGAGGATTTCAGGTGAGTGGCCCTCTCCTCTGTTTGGCTGGCCACTATCCAATTTAATCCCAATTTACCCTTTTAATTCCAGCATGTTACAACTCTGACGTATTGCGTGTAATTTAAGCAGTTAGTATTGTTCCATAACCTATATATAAAACATATATATATATATATACATATATATAAAATGTTGCTGAATGGTTAAATATAGACTTTGTTCACATTCTGTATTTTGTATTGCTGTTTGCTTTTTAAATATTTCAGCCAACTTCCATCAAACAGTCATCATTCTACGGAGTTTGATGATCCAGCTCTCATTCAGAACATTGAGAAGAATCACGTATGTTTCTCAGATGATTTTAAGAGGGGGCATTATATGTTATATTTTTTACATAATTCACAGCAGCTACGAGGAGTTTAAATATTTTCCAGTGTGTCTCCATATTTTGTGATACATCTATCAGACTTAAGCGAACAAGACCATGAGTAAAGTTACATATAGATATAGACCTCTGTTATACAACGCATAACCTCAATGCTATGGATGTTGATGACTGAACTGCCACTACGTCTCTCAAATATTCTCTTCAAATCAAACACCAATAATTAGAGGTTGGCTCTCGATTGGGCGTATGAGAATTGTTGGCTTTATTCTATCACTTCCGCAAATCTCATCATAACTGTTTTTAGGCTAGTGAAACAGACGTAGAGTATTCATTGGTGCATTCATCTGTGACTACATAGAAACAGCTGTTATAGACTCAAGTATATAGTGAGAAAGTATTCTTCTCTTTGGTGAAATGTGCAAGTCATCACGTTTGAGAACAGCCATTACAGATAAGCACCTCCTCTGTGTGTCTGTAGCCCACATCTCCTCAGATCTGTGAGTTCCTGACCATGATGGCAGTGTGCCACACGGTGGTGCCAGAGAGAGAGGAAGACCAGATCATCTATCAGGCCTCCTCGCCCGATGAAGGCGCACTGGTCAAAGGAGCCAAAGGCCTGGGCTTTGTCTTCACAGCCAGGACCCCACACTCTGTCATCATCGATGCTGTAAGTGTGCATGTGTGTACTGAGGTTTAGAATATGTATTTTTTAAAGCTATACTGGTAAGTGATAGTACAATTGTAAAGACCATCTACTTTTGCTAGTTAGTCCCCTTCTTGGAAGCTCATGGTTGAAAGGGTTTTATGTATTTAGCTTTTACAGGCACTTTAATCGCTTTTAACTGTGGAAAACACTGAGCTGAGCGTTTGTGACTTTCAGAGAGGAAAGGAGCAAACCTACGAGCTGCTTAATGTTCTGGAGTTTTCAAGGTAATGTCGCATGAATTCACAGTATCCACTGGCAGTGTCAGTCTGTTCAACTATATTCAGTCTATATTCAGTCTGAGACAAAACCAAAATATGTGTTCTTTTACAGTAACTTCTATGAAACTTCTATTCCTTCTACAGTAACCGCAAGCGCATGTCGGTGGTGGTCAGGAACCCTGATGGAAAGCTACGCCTGTACTGCAAAGGAGCTGTATGTCTGGCCTGAATACATGGACAGTTAAGGCATTTATAAAGTCATGTTTTACATTTGGATCTGTGCTTTAACAGTGAATCCTTATGTCTCTCTTAGGATAATGTTATTTTTGAGCGTCTAACTGAAGAGTCCCAGTACAAAGACCTGACCGTGGTTCATTTGGAACAGTTTGCTACTGAGGGTAAGCAGTTTCTAGAACAAGCTCTCCTAGAGCTTTGTTTTATGAATGTATTGTGTTATACAGTACGTTTCATTTCAACTAATAGTATATTGGGGGTTGGCCTTGTATTTATTCACACATTAATCCCCAAGGACTGAGGACCCTGTGTTTTGCGTATGTGGATCTGGAGGAAGGGGCCTATCAGGAATGGCTGAGGGAATACACGCGTGTCAGCACTGTGCTCAAAGACCGAGCCCAGAAACTAGAGGAGTGCTACGAACTGCTGGAAAAGGTACACAAACTCACACCCACAGTGCATTGTGTGTTTTGAGGGCTGTGCTATTCAGATTTACCTCGGGATAAGAATGTGTTACTGTTTTTAAATGTAAGCGCTACATCAACAACATTAAAAAGTTTTGTCAGATTTTTGAAAGCAGTATTTAAGTTCATTCCTGGCCTGTCGATGTTGCAGCCATGCTGTATAAACCCAGGGTTTACCTATCGTGTCTTAGTTTGAGTGGTTTGAGGCTGTTGTTTACCAGTGAGGTGATGTTAATCCATGACATTTTAGCAAGTTGTTAATGCTGCATCTTTGAAGATAAGATAACAGGGTGATTATATTAACTCAAGGCATTCATGTACCGTATGTATGGTACATTTATATACAAATATGTGGTGTGTTGTCTGGATTTCTCTGTTAACTTTGTAGTGAAGTTAATTGGGAAAAAAAGGGCACATTTGTCACAGTAATGCCTTCAATCTAAATTACTAACAAACAAGTGTTGTTATGTTATTTTAACTGACAGCACACACACACACACACACACACACACACACACACATACACATGCACACACGCACAAACACACAGTCACACACACACACACACACACACACACTCACCCGTCCTGCCCTCTGCCCTCTTTGCCTCATTGGAGGCGGGGGGGTGGGGGCTATGCAAATCTGAGGTGCTGGTATGTTATTTTATATACAGTTGTATATCAGCCATTTTGCAGATAGAGGGCAAACATTGACCTATGTTATCATTCCTTTCATCAAATGCCATTGGTTCATGAGGATAGAGCAGATGCACTTTAATATACTGTAGCTGTGTGTATAAAATAGGATTGGCTGTGATTCAGTCTGTTTACGGCATCTTGGAATTTGGTAATGGGCCATTACTATGTGCAGTACACAACTAAATCTATTTTAGTGGAAGGATCTCTCTCTCTCCCTCTCTCTCTCTCTCTCTCTCTCTCTCTCTCTCTCTCTCTGTTTCTCCCCACATCTCTCAGACTTTCTCCTTCCATATTTTTAGAACTGTGGTTCTAAAAACTGCTTTCAGCAGTGAGAGCAGTTAGCAGTGAATGCAAGACTTTAATGCTTTAATGACAGTTGTAAAAAGTGTTTTCATTCTCAGACGGTACAGTCAGCATACCTTGTATAAACACACTCCCCATGTTAACCAGCAGGTGGCAGTGGAGCCCCATGTCTCCCCTTCTTTAACCCTTGTGATGTCCTTATAAATATCGCATTTGGCCACCCGGTGGCGCCATCTGATTGTATATGATTTTGTGTGTTTTTTAATTGGCATTGCTGTGTGTATTTATTTCTTTATTAATTATTTATATATTTGTGAGGTTTATGTGCCTTTTAACCCTCCTGTTGTCCTCGGGTTTCAAACTCAGACTTGTGCCTGTAGAATTAGGTTTAGAGCTTTCTATCTGCCACAAAGAGCTAGTGATTTAGGGCATTTGTGTCCCTGAAATGTCCTGTCTTGCCTCAAGATATAAGCATATTGCAGCAGGGGAGATTGGTGTGGAATTTCTGTCTTTGAGTTAGAGACAGGTAGCACATAAAATAAATAATAAGAAATAGATTTCAAAATTGAAAACAAACAGGATAGTAGTGTATGGGCAATGAGGACTAGAAGATGATATGTCTTTAGAGGAGAGCTAAGATGTGAGAAAACTAGGAGAAAAAGTAGCAGGCAAAGTATTGGGTGGTGGGGTGCTGAGACTATATAACCACAAGGCTAATTACCAGCACCATCCTGCCGAGAGCCCTATAAAACTGGAGTAAACAACACAGTAGTGCTACTGGCACTGTTAGTGCGTCTGCACATGTACAGTATGCCTGTGTGAGCATCAACATGTGTGTGTCTGGGAGGGGGGTTTGTGTGTGTGCGTCTATATTTGTGTGCGTTTTTAAGGAGGATGTATTTACTGTATGTCTGAGTGTGTGTGTGTGTGTGTGTGTGTGTGTGTCTACTAGGGTGTATAAATACCAAAGAAATTGCAGCAGCCGAAAGTGTAACAAGCTGTCTCCTGGCCCTTGAGACAAAGTGGCATAGAGGCACAGCACAGCAGTACAGCTCCAGGAATGGGCTCCCTGTCCTGCATACCATGTAGCTAACTAAATAGGATGATGTCCCAGTCATATGATTAGCCCTCACATTCAGGCTGCTGTTGTATTTTGACTGTCACAAGCAATAACCGACTTGTGAAAGTGGGTTATGGGTTGTAGGTTTGTGAGTGTGAAACACTCCTTGTTAATCAATGTTTAATCGATCACTCCATGGTGCACGTCTCTCTCTCTCTCCCTCTGTCTGAATCAGAACCTGATGCTGTTAGGGGCCACCGCTATCGAAGACCGCCTCCAGACAGGAGTCCCTGAGACCATTGCCACGCTGATGAGGGCCGACATCAAGATCTGGGTCCTCACAGGAGACAAGCAGGAGACGGCCATCAACATAGGTAGGAGGGGTATAGCCATGGTTCTGGCAAAACTATCTTTCTTTTCTTTTTTCAGTTTTCTTTTTATTATGTTTTTATTATCTCTGTTAAAATATGTATATTATTTCAATGGCGTATATGGTAGTTTATATATTGGTTGTTTTATTATCTTGGCCAGTGTATACTCTATGTACTGTGTACATTTGTAATTTTAACACATGTGAGCATTTCATTTGATACTGAAATCTGTCCAAGGCTAGAAAGCCCAGGCACGGGAAAGAAACTGCTCTTTCTATTTTAGTCCGACGTGAGAACCGACTGCATTTTCCAAGTGTGTGTTGTGTTTTTTTGTGGGTAAATCTAATTACTCCCCTCCTGTTCCCCACCCCACAAACACAACACAACACAACACAACACAACACAACAAAACACAACACGACACACATGTCTCTTTGACTCTCAGGTTACTCCTGTCGCCTAGTGACCCATGGCATGTCGCTAATCATCGTCAATGAGGACTCTCTCGACGTAAGTAGCCCTCCCCCTCCCCCTCCATCTTGTTGATCCTGTTCTGTTTGTGTACTGTATGTGTGTGTGTGTGTGCGTGTCTGTGTGTGTGTGTTGGGGGGGTCTACAGGACGTTACCGTGGGAACCAGGGTGTGGTACTCTCCCAGATTTTGATGGGTGTGGCTCTCTTCTCTCTCTCTCTCTGTGCACAGGTGAAGGTAATTAAAGTGTCTGGTGTCCTTTAGGAGAAAAAGGATGAAAGGAGAGAGATACTGCCACTATCGTCTCTCTCTCTCTCTCTCTCTCTCTTTCTCTCTCTCTCTCTCTATCTCTCTCTCCCTCTTTCAAACGCTGCTTTCCACTCATACTGTGCATTGCTAGCTTCTCGCATCATCACCCTACAACACAGGTGTTAAATATTCAATCTAATCTAATATCTAATATGGCACAGCAAGCTTGGATGCATTCTACGGCGGCTGTATACATCTTTAGATCAGATTGTGTGAGTAATGGGTGTGTACACTGGTGTCACAGGCAACCATGGTGACCAGCCTGATCACAGCCATACGGGAATAATGAACGCATGCACACGCACGCCAACACAGAGTAGTGGTGTGTTATGGAGCATTTATCTGTGAGGGCATGAATGCTCAGAGTAGAAGCCCTCCGTGAGCTCAAGGTGTGTGTGTGTGTGTGTGTGTGTGTGTGTGTGTGTGTGTGTGTGTGTGTGTGAGTCTGTTAAAATGTATTATAGAACCTTATTGAGCTGTTCCATGCACAGTGAACCAGAGAACAGAGGGTCAGTCAGGAGGGAATTTTGGCCAGGCTATTGACATATGTACTATACAGTATATACTATACTGTACATAACCTGAAGTTCATATTTACTTGTTTCACTCTCTGAAGGATGGGGTACTTGGAGGTAGAACATGTAAATCATATTTTACTAGTATACGGTAATAATGAAATAACATAACAGACATGAAAACAAAAAACTTTTAACTTTTTAAGACACTTTTTTAAGACTCATCAGAATGTTTTATATTAATGTTGTTTTCTATGGAAGCTCTAGTGCCATAAATTTACTTTTCTTTAATTCCGTTTTCTCGTGATAATGAGATAATTAAGTCGTCGACACAGGAAAACGTTGCATTGTTTTCTCATAATAACATATTTTCAGTGGTTTAAATATATATATTTATTTTACAAAAATAAGATAATAAATCAAATAAAAAGTCCCTGATATATTCATTTTGATCATGCATTAATGCCCTCAAAAATAATATTAGATTGTTTAATTTAATGAACATAAATTTTGATGTCATTGATTAGTGGTGGAACAGCTCATTAAAACATGTTAAGCCCAGTGGTGCAGTATGATATGATTATATTTATGGTACTTTGATAGTACATCATCAAATTTCATGCAAGGCCAACATTAGCTTTTCCGGAATGTTTTGTTATCACAGTATAACAATCCAATTGTAATCAGATAACAAATGGCTTAGCCAGAAGGTTTTGGTGTGAAATCTGGCTTCCAAGCTTTGATGGTTTCCAATCAAGCACATGTTGTGTTTGCACTGTTTACAGTAGGCCTACAGTACTTGATTTTACTGTAGCACACCTGGTAGCAGTTTAATCAAATTTGTAGATTTCAAGTGTTATCAAATTACTACATACAGTATTATATTAACGAGTAGGCTATTACATCACAGCTGAGCTATTCATTAATTTTTATAATGAATAAAAATAACATGTTTTAGAAAACATAATGTATACCTTATGTAAAGTTCGATCACGCACCATCAAAATGCCGAAATTACAAACTACATAGCTTATTCAGCTGCGTGTTGACACTACTACACATATTTCAGTAGGCTGTTCTACTGCTAATTAATTACATCATAATTTTTGTTGATTTAATTATTTTCCATATTAAAACAATCATATTATTTTCAAGGGAATTGATGCATAATTGAAATTA
>JAODUG010004221.1:0-10725 GCA_027564795.1 Aphredoderus sayanus
AGGTTTAGCGCCTTCTATCTGCCACAAAGAGCTAGTGATTTGGGTCATTCTGACCCAGAAGACATTACGAGGGTTAAAAGAAGGAACGGGTCTACTGTGTGTTAGCTCTTGTGTGCAGTGTTTGAAAGGCAGCGTGCTGCTACCACCTTGAGTGTGAGTACTCACCAGCTATGACGTGTTACTGAATTGATGTGTATGGTAATCTGTATTTATGGGCCTAGTACGTTTTATATGAATAAAACCCTCATATTTTGGTAACCACAAGCCTCTGTGTTACTCCATTGAACACCCTATGCGGGAACTTATACTTGTAACTGATAAATCTCTCCCTCGAGTGAGTGGCGCAGTCCTCCTTAGTGGTGCAATTCTGTTTATACTGGTCACATTTCATTAATGCATTAATGCGATAATAAAGCGTTAACTTGCCCAGCACTATTAAATAGTTAAAAACATCAAATCAGTAATGTTTTTGGGATAGCAATCAAACAAAAGAGCCGTTACCTGGCCAAATGTAAACTGTACTAGTAACTATAGTAAAGTACTGTACTGTATCCGTTCATTCAACAAGTATTTTTCTACGGACTTGGACGCCTAGATACTGTTTCCCTTTGTACCCTCTCAGAACTAGTAGCTATTGCTAAACCTACAAATTGTTCACTTGATCCATTACCTGGAAAAATGTAAGAATTATTTACAATTCTAGGGCCCTCTATACGTAATATTTGTAATACATCTCGGGGCACGGCTTCCTCCGGGCAGGGTAACTCTTCCTCTATAGTTGTATTCCATGAGTGGTCTTCTGAACCATTCTTTGTCTGGCCTGTCCCTTGAGACCACTTTTCCTTGGGAGACCCTACCAGGAGCACAAGGCTCCAGACAACACTGTTCTCAGGTTCATGGGGATACACAATCCATGATAAGGTGATGGTTCCTGGAGAGGGTATTTAAGTAAAATAGGAAAATGTTATTAAAAAGCAGATAATTATTAGTGGTTACAATCTGTAAACACGGTCTGCGCAGTCCATGGTCTCAATCCATGCTGTCTCAACAAGGAAAAAAGGATTGACACAGATTAACACAGCACAGCATTTATGTCATAAACCAAGAATGGACCATGAACATTTTGTGTGAATCCAACAATGAACACACAAGTCACACAAGGCTTATTTCCTCTTGCCAGTAGGTGGTGCTATGACTATAACTCCTAAATGACAGGTGGATGTGCTGAGGCCGAGACTCTTAACCAACATCAGAAATTTGGTAGCGATATGATAAGGTACAGTGAATTTTCAACAAGGATTGACAAGTCTTTAAACGAAACCGCACAAGCTTCACAGCTTAGCATAATTAATGTCTCAAGGCTTTTTTACAAAATGTGTCCAACCTGCTTGGAGCAGAGCATCACAGCATAAAAGCAAACATTTTCTGGTGCCAGTAGGTGGCGCTATGTGTTCAGGACCGGAATTTTATGACGCAATTAAAGTTAGGTGCAGTTTGACCATGTATACAAAATTCCAACAACGTGATGTTTTATGGTAAATAATGGATATTCAACGCCAGACCACGGACTCGCACTTTAGCAAAAACAGTTTGTACAACTTTTAATTAGCCATGTCTTTACATTGCAAATAGACAATTTGAAGTTAATTGCATTACTTCTCTAGGAGGAGGAGAAGTGGCGTCCTTTTTATTCGTGTGTCGTAATTCCTTTTCTGCCCCGTGCTCTCCAACTGTAGCCGGGCAAACTCATGGGCAGACCAAACGATCCTGTAACTTCCTGGCATAATCCAGACCCGTGACCCCTGTCATTTCTGCCAAAGCACGCAGCTCTCTCTCCAGCATTAAGAGAGCTGGAGTACAACTAGTGGAGTCCTGCACGGCGGAGCAACACGCCATGAGGACCAGAGGAAGATTCGTGTCCCAGTCTTTCTGGTGGTAACGATGGCCAGCTGCTGTGCTAGTGTCTTGTTGAACCTCTCGATCAGACCGTCACTCTGTGGATGAAGACGGGTGGTGCGGGTCTTCTCCACACCCAGCCACGGGCACATCTCCGCAAACAAACAAAGTTCCTTCCTGATCCGTGTGGATGACCTCGGGGACCCCGAATCAGCTGATGAAACCCTCCAGTAGACCCTCGACCACGGTTCCCGCCTTTTGGTCGGGAAGGGTGTAGGCCTTGGGCCATTTAGTGAAGTAGTCCATGGCTGTCAACACCCACCTGTTCCCTCTGTCAGACACAGGTGTTCTACCCGGAAGTTGTAGGACTGCAGCTCCTCCATCCAACATGCAATCTGCCCCTCCGGCCAACTGTCTGGCCGCAAAGCTCTGGAGGAGACAATGCCAGAAGGAAATGGTCACGGGACAGTTCATCTTAAATATTTGGTTGGAATGGCCTGCCTAGTCAGGCGCTCCACGTCGTTCGCCAGTTCCCGGACAGGTTCTCCTGACTTCTGCACTCTGCCGCCCAGTGCTGACAGTGCAAGCTCCCGGTGTTTATCCTTCCTGTAGCTCCACTCCAGCACCGCTACTTGTCCTCTGTACTCTCCACTCTGTTCCGGTGCTAGCATCAGCAGGCATGAATCGGCGTCCCCGGCAAGGCACATCGCCAACTGCAGAGCTTTCTGGTCTTCTCCCCAGCCAACCAAACCAGCCAACAACTTAAACTGTGCCTAGAAACCTTCAACGTCGGCGAAAGTAAAGAAGGACTCTGACTCAAAACATTCAAAACTTCTGATGTCCTCTGGGTCAAAATTACCCAAATCACTAGCACTCTGTGGCAGATAGAAGGCGCTAATCCTAATTCTACATTTTACAGACATATGATGTCCACTGCTGGCACAGCAAGGTGTGAGTTTGAAACCCGAGGACAACAGGAGAGAAATAAATACACATAGCAATGTCAATTTTTTTTTAAATCATACACAATCAGATGGTGCCCTCTAGTGGTTCAAGATGATTATTGTAAGGACATAACAAGGGTTAAGAAATGTATTAAAAGCATATGAACATTACGAAGTTACTATTAACAAGGAAAGAGCCATGAACTATAGTCTTTTGGTTGACCTCTGACCCCACGTGTCTCTTATACTACCCCTTCTGGTCTGGAGAAGAATTGCATTCAACGTAATTAACATGGAGTGTGGTTATAAAACATACAGTGTATATTGAAGACAAATAAACATGAATACAATTATAATGCATAAAGATAAAAGAATATAAGATTATACAATTTTATAATCTCACATATTCCCTCCTTTCAAAGGTGTGAACAATAGAAAACAGTAAAAAGTAATCATAATTAATTTATAAAATGTGTTCATCCTCAAAAGGAGGGGGTCTAAGTTAGGGGGGAAAAGGGAGGAGTTGTTCAGACTCCTGTCACTTGGGGATTTGGGCCATGAGGGGCGGTGTTGTTGGGAGTGAATGCAGAATACATACAAAAAGCTTGCACTCTTACTTTTTAAGTAATTGTTACTTCACCATAATCAAACTATTCAAATTTAAACTAACAGGAAAAGGCGAAAGCTCCATCTTTCAGTATAAAGAACACTGTAAATGAGGAGAAATTCCCTTTCAGTGTCATTCTGTAATGATCACCCTGTCTTCAGCCGTGAGTCGTTGACCAATCAGAAGAAATAAAAGAAAATCTATTAAAATAAAGAAACAATTTATAGAAATAAAACCGCTATAGTTAAAGGAATTAGAAATTAATTAGACAAATCAAAACCTACAGAGTTGATTTAAACAATGGTGTCATCCAAACCTTTTTGGAATTTCAATCTGTTATATTGAAATTTGTCTAGCTTCACTACAGTTGGAGTTTCAGAATGTGGGTGGAACTTACATATAATGGTAGCACAGTAACAGAAAAAGCTAAAATGTATATTAATATCATAGCAATGGACTCTTGATATAAAGATCTGTGTTAAAATGTCACAAATTAAACAAACGTGCAAAAGGTGTGTGCAGAGCAGGTTTCTGTCCTTCCTCTTCTTTCTTCTTGGGATCGTCTCTTTGTAATGTATGTTGCCTAGTTACAAAGTCAGAGTAGACTATCCGACTTTCATGAAAGCTTGTTGTATGGGGATTATTCTGCCCACAATATGTGCACTATGCTTAGTGCGTCACTTGTTGAATTGAAGGGATAATTCCTGGAGCTTGCCGTCCTCATGGCTCCTTCAGTGGTCATCTTTTCTTTCTCGCTCTTTCGTCGGTGTGCAGGCAGCGGTCTGTCGGAAGTCTGCTCTCCCAGTGGTAAGTGATGCGTTGTTTGTCCTCTGGTTCAGCCACACGGAGAACAGGAGCAGGAACTGGTGGATCTGATGTCTCTTATTGCCGTGTAGCATGGCATGGCAACAATGTGTCCTCAAGATGTCTCATCACCCACATAGTCGACTGGATGGAAAAGGCTTCCGCTGGTATAGGCAGGGTTTCTTTCACCTGTCTGAATATTACTGAACACTTTTTGAACAAGAGTATGCAGTGGTTAAGGCCTATTTGAGTCATCAACTTACAAAAAGTGGGGAAACAGTCCTTGTCCAACCCCATTAATAGTCCAAAAAATAAAGATAAACCAATCAGTGCTAAACCAGAATCTACATTTGTGTTTGTACAAACCTACTGTTACTACTGTAGCCTTTCAATTTCCAATGTGAAAAGCTTCTACTTTTTTGGAATCTTAATTACCCACTGATTATTCTATTACTGACTGTTAAAATCAATAATTTGCACCTCAAACCTTACATAAGCAATTGGCCCTGCGAGCCCCTTTACCTGTCAATGTTTGTTTGCAGTACTCCTGTCTCTCCCTCCCTTGTCACATGAACTCACATGTGACAATATAACATATTAAAACAAACATTCTAAATAAAAACATAATAAAAAGGCCTAATTTCTAACAACAGCTAAAAGCTCTAAATATTAACAGTGCCATCCGCACCCTATTTAAGCTGTCGAATATGATATTCTTGTTGCTACAAAATATAATATGAATATAGTTTATGGGGTGATTTATCCTGTATGAATTCATGCACAATCAATCAATCATACACTATCTTAGATAGTATTCAACTTCCTTGCCCTTCAGAGCATAACAATATTACCCAAAGTCTATTTGTATTCTAAACATGTAAAAAATATGAAATAAATAAATAAAATTAAACAATACAACAAATTCTCATTTGCATTACATAACATGCACAGACCTCATAATTATTTTACTCTCTTCAAAAATAAAGAATTTTTAGGACTGTAGTTGCGAAAAAAGTAAACTCATACCTATTTTAAAATGTAGTATCACTTGGTCATAATCTCAGGCTTACCTTTTATGCATGTTGTTCTACAGTAGTTTGAATTACTGTTTTGAGTCTAACCAGCAAGATTCTGTTTGCCCTGCCCAACTTTCATATGTAATGTCTTTGTTCCCTATGTTTATCACCACATATAGGCACCTGCTGAAATGGTCAGTGAGTCTAGTTCTGGAAACGTGGTGTTAGCCTTGTGGTGGAGCAATGGCTGTCCTTCTCAGATGAGGTGTTAGAGTTCACACCTTTGCTGGAAGACACACCTAAGCACACACTGTGGTTAGCTTCATTCTGTACAAGCTTCTCTTGTATCACAAAATAATTATCATACCTGATAATATTGTATTGTATGTTATGCCTCAAAACAAACTGACATTCTCCAAATAAAACCCTTTAAAATAAAATAGTGTGACACAGTCACACACACCCTCAGTGTAATTTACATATATTCAATACAACAGACTGAAAAAAATTGAATATCAGTGTAGATCAATTTGGATCTCAGACTTCAAAGAATGAGACAAAGCCAATATTGTACTCACCCCTGTCCTCAGTAGATTTGGTTGGAAGTCCTAGTTTTACTTGAATATATGTATGAAACAAAAATAAAAAACAGAAACAACAGCTAAAGAGAAAAAATCTCTAAAGCACAACAGTCACATTGGTAGAATGTATAAAACAAAATAAAAACAAATAGCCAAAGAGAAAACTCTAAATCAGAACCAATATAACCCCATTTTAATAATTATATACACATTCTTCCATAATTGTTTTAGGCTTAAAACGTTGCACCTTTTAGAACTCTACATTTTTGTATTATAATTCAGTGTTTGCTGTGCCTTAAATTCCAAAGTGCCAAACAGGCCCCTGTCCATTCTTTTTTGGAGGGGACATTGTCCACAGATTGATCAGATCTCTGAATGAACACTTGGTCAGTTTCAGCAAGCAAAATCTGTTCTAATTGATTGTTTGTTTTTACACCTATGTCTCTAGGGTTAGGATCAAAGCTATGGCCATTTGGCTAGGCCACCTTCCCCATGGTCTCTCAGGATCTTATGAAATCCTGCAAAATAAAGCTCAAAAAGAAAGAAATCAGTTTCAGACAAAATATTTACATGTGACATAGTAATTATTTAAATATTTAAATATTTTATTCTATTTCTTTTATATTGTGCTGTCTTAGGATAATGAGTTGACGTTTTCTAAACCCCTGTTCCCTTTCAGTCATCAAAACAATTTTTTTTTTAAAACATGTACAGTAGGGTTGGATACGCTTACTGAAAACTGATTTAACTGTGTTCAAGTGAAATCTGTGATAAGGCCCATATCACACTCATATTAAATCAGGCCCTGTAATAACTTAAGTTCTAATTTAAGGCATGCTCATCACTAAACCAGTATGTATACATTGTATGTAAACATACACTATGCCATGCCTCGTTCATGCAGACACTCACTCATTCACATTAACACGACCCCATTTGGTGATCCTCTTGGGGCCCCTCTTCCTTGTTGGTAGCCGTGGTTTCGGTTTGGTCCTCTCCATCTTCTATCTTGAAATCTGGCGGGGTGTTGGGCCAGGGGGTTGTGAGGGCAATCGCTAGCCCAGTGGTAGGGGTCTTGGCAGGCGTAACACCCTGCTTGTCACTGTACTGGACCGCGGCTTCCGTTTCCATCCCTTTGCTGTTGGGGTTGTGTAATCTCTGGGGCTAGGGCTGGAGCAGGAAGGGCCACAATTTGTTTCTTTGATTGCTTTACTGAGTGGGCTTGGTCTCCTTTTTATGCAACTTGCATCTTGAGGAGACGTTTGGTAAGTATCTTGATTTCCTCTTCATCTAGATTTTTCTCTCGCTGGTGTCTTTGGTCGTGATGGATGAGGTGTTCACGCCATTCAGCCACTGGTTTAATTTCCAGGCCTACAACTTCATCTAGGCGGGCTTGGACTGGGGAGCGGAGTCCTGACTACTGCAGCTGTCCACAACATCATGACCACGTCACCGGAGTTGTCTCTCTTGTGCTGTCCTCCCACACTTCTTCACTTCTGCCAGGTGTTGTATGATCCAGTTAGGTGAAGGAAGACAAGGTGGGTGCGGCTCAGTCTTTTGTCAGCTTGGTGGAGTGATGCCTTCTTGGCACCCCACCTAGGATTTCCTTTTTTCTGGTATGCGTGTAGGGCCGCTTGGTAGTTTTGGTCTTCGTACTTCTTGATGGCTTGTCTTTGGTTGATGTCACATCCTGGTTCATCATCAGCAGAGAGCAGGCCTCTGGTCTGCCAGTGGTTCATAAGGTGGGTAGCTTTTGTTGTTTCCTTAACTCCGTCATTGGGTTTAGTTGTTTGTTGAATCTTAATGATCAACTTTAATTTTAAAAATCTCACAGTGCCAGGGTCTGGGGATGTCTTAACTGACATTCTGTTCAGTGTCCTATATCAGAACTATGTGTATAATTGTATATTATAGATTATTTTATTTATTTACAGTCTGACTATGTGTATATATCAATTATGATGTTCTCACCCACTATATTGTCCCACCACTATATGAGGTAATAGATAAACACATGCAATATTATTAATGCCCACAGCTGCATTAAAATCACAAACAGCGCCACAATTACAATGCAACAAATTCACACTGCAGTTGATCAGGGTTCTGAGGCTTAAACTGTTTTAATGCATATAATTAACTACTGTTTATTGAATGGCTCAGTTCAAAGTAATACTAGTATGTTCACCGCAAGGGCCGTCTTGTTCAAGTGCACAGACACATGCAGTCACTCGCACTCAGACACGCGCTCACAGGCACGCGCGCACAGACAGACGCGGTATACAACACCCCAACAATGGCGAATGCGGGAAAATATGAACCAGACTTTCTTTGTTCTCCGAACAATACCGTTTGTTTCCAGTTCAAAATGGCCTCCATTCTCGAGAGATACAGTATCAGTCAGAACAAAGAGAATTAACAAAAAGCATGTATCCAAGGCCTCCTTAGATAGATTTATCATAATCATAATGAGGTGTAGGTTGGTCTAGCGGTCTGAGTGTTTGACTCTCAGCCAGAAAGTTGTGGGTTCAAGCCGGACTACCTGCAAGCATCCTTGGGCAAGATATCTAACCCCAATTGCTCCCAGTGGGATTGCATGGTTTGCACTGCCATTGGTTTGTGAATGTCCAACTATATGATATGCTTTGGATAAAAGTATCTGCCAAATGCTGTAAATGTAAATAATCCTATTTGCCTATAATGGAATATGCAGGGTAATTCTGGTCCCAATTCCTGCATGTTCTTTGATGGAGTTTGAATGAGGAGGAAACAGCTTTGGTTTCTTAACCCTGAGCAATACCAGCTTTTTCGTCAGTTTGAGAAGTCTGAACACACTGACCACTCCCTGGCCCACTCTAATATAGACAAACATTAAAGGTGGAGTTGGCGTTTCTGAGAGGATGAGCCTTGGTCTGCACGTCACCAGCCTTTGTCTCTGCCTGGTGCTGGGCCCCTCCTGGGAAAGCTGCTCATTACAAAGAACAAACACACATGCATCAGTTGACCTTGCTTTTATCTGACTCCATACTTGACTCCTTTAGACCATCTGCCTCTCAGTATTTCTCCACTCCAAATAGCTTGCTTTTTTGTCTGGCCTATTCATACAAAGCAGATTACTATTGTTAAGCAATTCAACATGTTATGATTATTATTGATTATTATATTCCAACACCTACCACAGGTCTTTCTAAATATTAGTTTGCCTTACCACAAGGATTTTGTAATTTAGTTAAAGCCGTCACATTTACAACAAAAGCAAATTGTAGCACTTGAGTCTCATTGCACGCAAACCACATGTATTTTAACATTTACATATTTAAAAAATGTGTTAGCTGGTGCTTCGCTGAAAGACAGTTGAACCTACAAACTAGACTAGACTAGATCCTATGCAGATTTCGTTTAAACAGGTTCTGTTCAACTTTTCAATGGGATCCCGTTAAAAAAAAATCTTTCAGCATAAACACCAGGTGAGGAACGTTCGTCCTCTCGAACTCCTCAGGTCAAATCATGTCAGGGTCACCATTTGTTGCGTATTCAAATTCAGTTAAAAGACCTTAAGAAGGACTCTGACTCAAAACATTTAAGATAATAAAGAAAATGTATTCAAATAATATGGACATTCCAATGTTACAATTTTTCACGCAGTCTGCAGCCCGTGTGGTCTCATTCAATGCTGTGTATACAAGGGCCATGAACCATAGTCCCACCCCTTTTTATTAACTCTGCTTAGTCCCTCCCCCTCCCTCTCTGATTGGCTGTCAGTCCAGGTAAGGTTCTTCTTCTTTCCCTTGACCTCTAACCCTGCGAGTCTTATACTACCCCTTCAGAAGAATTGCATTAACTAACGTAATAAACATTGAGTGTGGTTAGAAAACATACAGCATATATTGAAGACAAATGAACATGTACAATTGTTTTGCTAAAAGAAAAAAGAACATAAGATTAGAATATTTTATAATCTCACACAATACAGTATATGAATGATTGGTTACTTTTACTTATGCATGAATTTAAGCTTTGCCTATTTTGGGAATTTGTGTGTGTATTCCAACCACTGAGAGAATCTCAGCAAAGTGAATATCTTCCTGAGGTATTACACGTTTGCAGCCAGTTATCTTATTTACGGTGTTGTAGTGTGTTGGTCATGTTAAATAAACATTAATGCAACTGCTTTGAGGTCAACTCCTCTCTAAATTTACCTCCTCTGTTTCTGCAGCCAAAACTACCTTCTACCAAGCCAAAATCAACTCAATTGCCGCTGACCCCAGGAAACTATTCTCTGTTTTGCTTCCTCCTTGCACCACCCTCCCCCCCACCACCATCATCACTGTCAGCTGATGACTTCGTAATCTTCTTTGCAAAGAAAATGAACGACATTAGGAGCACCTTTGCTCTGCTGTTGACTACTTGTCCTAAAACGTCAGCCTGCAACCTAAATGCCTTCTACCCCTCTCCTCAGAAGAAGTCCAGACCCTCATGGTATCCAATACAGTCATCCTGGACAACTAACAATCATGCTCAGCAAACATCACACCTACAGCTCGTGCCTGCAGATTCCATTCATCCATCCTCAACCACTTATCCGAGGTCGGGTAGTGGAGGCAGCAGCTCCAGCAGGGTACCCCAAACTTTGCCACATTTGCCAGCTCTGAATGGGGGATCCTGAGGCGTTCCCAGGCCAGTGTGGAGATATAATCTCTCCACTTCATCCTGGGTCTTCCCCAAGGCCTCCTCCCAGCTGGACGTGCCTGGAACACCTCCGTAAGGATACCCAAACCACCTCAACTGGGTTCTTTCAATGTGAAGGAGCAGCGGCTCTACTCCGAGTTCCTCTCGGATAGCCAAGCTTCTCACCCTATCTCTAAGGGAGATGCCAG